>CAKAOH010025277.1:0-35954 GCA_916701665.1 Sebastiscus tertius | reverse complement strand
AATGACAGTCCAATATTTACTCTCTTTTTTTTAGCTCTGTTTGAGTCTCCACCAACTCCTCAGAAATATACCTGGCTCTTTTTTAACATTGATTTTTCGTGCATTATTCCTTTATTTGATTGGCGGTGGAGGTCAGGGTGGATGGGTGGGTCAAAAACACACCGGACCTTTGCCCGGGAGAACGGTGTTCGTGTTGCGTGTGAAACCACAAGTCAAAGTTGATTTATTTGTCACGTAACTTCCGTACTTCTGGAGATATTTTAACCCAAACCGTGATCTTTTCCTAAAGCTAACTAAGTAGTTTTATTTTGAAAAGACTGGAGCAGAAATTGACACGTGCATCACATGTTGCTGGACATGAGTAGGGAAACGCACGAAAAATACGTTCCTGAAAGTCGTGCTGAGCGTCACAAAAAAAAGGAATAGGAATAGATAAAATTTCGTGACAATTTCACGAGCTGCCTTGAGACTGTGTTGAAATATTACGTTCCCATTCAACTAAACTGGATTCTCAACTATGTTTGAGGGAAATTTATTTTCTGGTTCAGTTTTTATGGACTATGGCTGCAGTTTTAAACACGTGGTTAACATTGTGAATTGAAACAAAACAAAAATGCAACAAAACTACTTGGTTAGGTTTAGTAAAAGATCATGGTTCAGCTTAAAATAAGTACGTTTGTTACGTAACTTAAGTTGGGTTTGTAACGTTAACGTGACGTCCTGTGTTTGTTGGACCCATCCATCCACCCCAACCTCCTCCCTACGCGGCCTTCCGCAGACTTCGATTAGAAACGTATTTGTGATACGTCAAAAGCAAACGTAATACAGGAGAAAATACGTTTCCCTCAAACCGTAATTGACAATGCAGTTTGTCAATTATCGTTGTATGGGAATGTTTTTAGGAGACCAGGCTGGGCTATTATACTCATCACCTTAGACAGTTTTCACCCTGTCATTTGGTCAAAAATTATGTTGTTATTACAAAATATATTAACAATATCCCAATTACAAATATATATATGCTTATACAATAATTCTTCAAGTCTTCTGTCCCACTTAGTCTGACAGATTGGCCATCTTTCTTTACGAGAAATACATCGTCTCTATGTACACAAATCAAATAGATTAAATTTCATGACGTGCCGTGAGACTGCGTTGCTGCTTTCATGTGTGAATATGTGAACGTGAAGCAAAAAATAATCCCGTTTCTATTTCAGTATTACAGTAATATTTATTATTTTATTAATCTTTTAATCAAACAAATGTATCACCGGTAATGAGTCCGTGTCTTGGTGTGTGCTCAGCACCAGGTGCAGCCTTCATCGTGGAGCGTGTGAAGCAGGTGGGAGGCTGCTGGTGAGTCGAGCAGAAATATTCAGTGTGCAGCAGACTGAGATACAAAATAGTCAAAATGCCTTGATGGATGACATTTAGCTAAGTTCAGGATGATGGGGGGAACTCTCTCTCTCTCTCTCTCTCTCTCCCTCTCTCTCTCTCTCTTCCTGTCTCTATCTATCTGTCTGTCTCTCTGTATTTTCTGGGTCTTTGCTCTGACACAATTACACTTCAGTTCCTATCAGCTCCCTGGATGCTCCACTGCACCCCAGGAATGGATGGACACACACACACACACACACACACACAGACTACAGAGTCACTCTCTTTTTGCTCGACCTACTAGGGTGGAATTTATATTTGATGTTTATTTTATTCCTTTATTCTTTAGACTGAAAATTACGACGGAGTATTAGGGCCACATTGAGGGGCGGAAAAAAAATCTGAAATTTCGAGAATAAAGTCAGAATATTACGACACAGAAGAGGCGGTTTCCCCATCAGGTCCGTGTGGTTCTTTCTTTGGAATAAATGCAGTTTCTTGCACAATCTTTTCAAGGTCCTGATACTGATGGTAATGTGCTGCTGATGAGCCAGAGGATGAAGTATTTTGTTATTTGTGAAACCTAAACTAAAGTATAACCTCAGAAGATGCTCCACGCTCCTCATTTTCACACACACTGCTCTATTTCCCCTCTAAAATAACACGTAAATTTACTACTTCATAATATTATGACTTTATTCTCATAATACTACAACTTTATTCTCTTAAACTTCTGACTTTATTCTCTCAGATTGATTTTTTTCCTCAATGTGTCGCTAATACTCCGTCGTAGAAAACAGACTTTAAATTAAAACCGCATGCTTCATCTACCAATAACCTTTGCACAGGGTTCAACTAAATAAATAAGATGAAATGAAACTTTAATGATCCTTACCGGGACATTGGAAATTACTTAATGAAGATAAATTAAAATGCCATCACGATCAAATAAAGACAATTTCCATCCGTACATCAGTCATCTAAACAACCAGATAGGATTCAGACTATCACACACTTAAAGCCCCCCTCCAGTGTATTTTGGCATTTTTATGATATTTCATATTTAATTACTGTTTACCAAAACTTTTTTGACAAATAACTTAATTTTTGGCTCAAAGTAAAAAAAAAAAAAAAAGAAGGTTGTTGGTAAAGTGTGAATATGACGTATGACTATAGTAGAAGCTGCAGGTCAAAGGTCATCCTCCAAGCTGCAGGTGAACTCATGCTCGTTTGAGTCTGAGAAGCAAACTGATAAATCTGTTTATCTGTCAGTTTGTCTTCTAGTTAGTTAACTAGTTAGCTAGACCAACTTATCGCATTAGCTAATTAGGTGTGTGAGTGAAGGCAAGCAGGAAGGCAGAGGAGCAGAGTACAGCAGAGACTCCGGCCCTGGAGACCAAAGCTACGGTCTCCTCTGTGTCTTCTGACCGCGGTCGGGAGGCTGGAGCAGGAAGAGTTAACACTGTTCAACAGACGGGCTTCACTAGATGTAACTTTGCGGTTTTGGTGCTTCCGTGTAGTTTGTGTTGGAGTCTGAGTCTGAACAGCGTAGCCACACGTGAGCGAGCATAGGACACCCACCCGCAATGATTTATATGTGTAAGAAGTTACAAACAGTCCCTTTAAAGATCAATCATAATTATAATTAGAATAATAATATTACTGCATGACCTTCCCAAGCCATTTGGAAACATCTGTCTACCTCATACTGTCACACAACAACAACAACAACAACAACCAGCCTTTTTAGGAATCTAAAAACCTCCATTTAGTTATGACGTTTATCACACAACTGCTGAGTTGTCATGGCAGGGTGTGTCGATATTTTACATCCCTCCTCCACATCTCTCTCTCCTCTTCCTCCTATCTCTATCTCCTCCCCCACACACCACACTCTCTCTATCTCCACCTCCTCTTCCTCCTCCGTCCTCCTCATCCTTCACTGTGTTTCGTGTGTGCTGTGGTCATTCAGGAGTTAATGATGTCTCTGCTAATGTGATCTAGGCCAAGGGCACAATGGACACACACACACACACACACACACACACATACACACACACATGCAGAAGGTCAATAGTGCGAGAGGGTCAGACAGATGGTCAAGTTAACAAACAGCAGGAGAATTCAATAACCCATAATGTGAGAACACCACACACACACATCATGACACTGGTGAGATATCTGGTATATACATATATATTAAGTTATATAAGAAGAATAATAGAAGTCTGTATATTTCTGCACACTGGGGTCCCTAAACAGTCTCTGAATTACATAAATTGAGTATCACCGTAAAGCTGAGACTCTTGTGGATCCAATGATTCAAACTGTATTCATGTGTGATGCCATTTCATTGTAGTGAGACCAATTTTTTAAACTTGACCTCCCTGTATAAAATGACCTTGTGGTGACCTCTAGGATAATCACAGCCTCATGAAACTTTACAACCACAAACTAGAGACCTAGAACATTCAGAGGATGGATGGCTTTCCTAGCTAGATTGACAATAAGGGAGTTTCTGAGGAGTTTACACAACAGAAGTGCTCGCCATCCAATCGCCGAAATAAATGCAATTCTTACAGAAATCTCCAAATGTCAAAAGTTTTTGATCCCAAATCACAGCATGGCTTTTTCTATGGTGATCCTCAAGGTCTTGGTGTCTTAATGTGGTATTTTGGAGGGATTAGTGATCATTTTTATCAATTCTTGAGTGTTAAAAAATGGTTTAATTTATCACCATTTCTATCGTAATGTTCTAAACCCTATTACACTCTCACAAGTTGTTTTAATCAACTCATTCATTAATTAATTCATGTTTATTTCTGCTTTATGACTAGAACAATTTGACACACAGTGCTGAGCTGCATCTCAGATTAATCTTCAGGTTTTCAGATGATGTACACCACTTCTATGTGACATCTACTGTTGACCTGCTATCTCCCCCTAAGGACCCCCTAAAAAAGATAAAACGGGTCTATTGTGGCTCTCAGAGGGTTAAATATGTTGTTAACAGGGATGAATCTCACAGTTTCCTTAAACTCTTCTCTGCACATCACTACCAGCCTCGCTCATTTCTTTCACGTCACTACAGAGCTCCCTGCTGGTCACCAGGGGAACTCTCACTGGCTGCAAGAGCAAAAATATACTGTATATATTCACCGACAGACTTTAGGAGGCTCTGGATTTGGTTCATAAAAATGTAAAAAAAAGTTTTAAACCCAAAAAACAGGGAATAAACTGGGATACATTTAGAATGTTTATGTTTAAATCTGTGAAACGGTCTAAATATTGTATATTTGTGACATCACAAATGGACAGAAATACTGACGGCTTGTTTCAAACGCACAATTTCTGAATACGAGCTGTGTGTTTTTCTCCGTGGATTGAGAGTTTTGATACTTTCATAGTATTTATGTATCACTTTAACCTGATTTATAATATAAAAGACATCAAAATCTCACTTTTTACAATATGGCACCATTAACTAACTTTTATTTTGGAACATATTGTAGACAGAAATATAAATCTGCAGAATTCACAGTGTGGATCAAACTGAAGTGACATGAAAACAACATAAAGATCAGATTTACTAGTATTAAGCTTCTATAAATGTCTGTTTTGTTTCTGTTGATCAGTGACTCGAGGTCTTCGGTGTGCTGAGGTTGGTGTTGTGTTGTCTCTTTCTAACAGCAGAGGGCACCATAGTTACATATTGATCCTTTATCAACACAAGTCTTTAGTGTGAAGAGCTTTGGTGAAGGCCAGGGTCAAACAACATAAAATGACATACTTTAGATGCGTACTTATTTTAGTGTCAGTAACACTATTTCATTATATTACTTATATCACTATATACCAATACTGTATAATTACTCTATTGTTGTTATTGTCTCTTATCAGATGTTATTGAGGTTGTCCAAGCTTTTCTATTGCTGACTGCTAAATTGTATTGTATGTCTTAAGAAACTATAAAACGTGGAATTGTATTGGAATTTACATTTTAGAATGATTTCTTTTAATAAATACAATTTTAGTATTTAATGATAATAAGATGGAGCTTTTTCCTGCAGAAAGAATAACTACCTTTGAAAAATTATAGAAAATGGAAAAAAAAATGCGTATAATATTAGTATATATATAATTATAATGTATTTTTTCCATATTCTGTAATGGAAAATAATATCTTTTATATATATATATATTTATATATAATTATAATATAATATATATTTTTTTCCATATTCTGTAATGGAAGAAAATATATATCATATTATATATATATATATATATATATAAAATTTTATTTTTTAAAGAAATTATTCTAAAATGTAAATTCCAATACAATTCCACGTTTTATAGTTTCTTAAGACATACAATACAATTTACCAGTCAGCAATAGAAATGCTTGGACAACCTCAACAACATCTGATATTATATTGGCCACTTGACGCCAAAAAAGTAATGAACATCTGGACACGCAAAAAACATGTGGATATACAGTATGTGCCAATAGATTTTTTGATTAGAAAGGGAAAATAATGCACTTGGAATCATCTTTAACAGACAGAGTTCATAAATAGTATCTATTGTAATAGTTTATAATTGCAATTAGAGAAATATTATACTCTTTTCCAAATAATACTAATAAGAATTAATAGTCTTTAGTAAATAAATAAATGTCACTCAACATTAACGTGTACTGTAAATAACAATGTGCACAATAAAGTATAAAATCAAACACTCACTGAGTCCCAGTAGACTGACGAGAGTAAACACCGGCCGGTGTCGTGCTGACACTAAACAACCACACCTCCATAAATCTACCAGAATTGGGCTTCAAATATTTGAACGAGCTTGAGGTGCGTTTGACTTACAGAACCTGTATTCAGATCAGATAATCCTCGTATTTACTCAGAGGATAAGGCTGCTGTTGTTTCATATTTTTCTTTTTTTTGTCTAGTAATCCTGTGAAAAGACCAAACAAATAATGCATTAGTCCGCATCTCAATACTCTCTGAGAATCAGGCGACTGTCTGTCTTGGTTCAAAGTAGGAAAGAATCACCATTTCATCTTTTAGTAAGTCAGTGTTGTAGTTTATTGTTGCTTTACAGTAACAGTCATCAGTTCTCACAGTTTATTTCAGCTCAGTATGTACCTTTAAATACCACACACACAGAGGCCCCGTTTACACCTGGTATATTAACATGATAATGACATCTGAAGTCTCAAGTGTTCTTCTGATAAGTTTGGTTTTAACTAGTTATTTGATGCTATTAAAAAGGGGAGTGAGACGTCATGATTGGCAGCTGTGAGTCTCTCTCGTTGACAAGCCACGGCCGCGCTCGGCTCGCGATTGGTTCGGCATGTGACCTCGATACCGCGGCTCCAACCACCCGATCACTACCGCGCAGACTCTCGCTATAAATGAGGTCAAAATCTCAAGACGGCAGCTCCTGAAACCAGGATGTATTGGCTTCACTTCTGTACAGTGGGAGGTGGCGGAGACGCGTCGTCCATCTTATTAGATCACATTCTGATCCCAATGCATGCACTTATACGACTCGCATTAGCGTGTGTCTTTGTTATCCAGATAACATGTCCAGGAACTGATCATATTTTAATGCCAGGTGTAAATGGGGTAATATACACAAACACAAAAGCAGCGCCTATAACCCCTCCCCGCTTTCTAAAACAATATGCAGTGGAGTGATGAGAGTAGTGATCCACTGATGTTAAAGCTGCTAATAGTCCATAGACATTTTTATTTATAAAAAAAAAAAAAAAAGAAAGAAGAAAAGTTAGACAACGACGTATTGACACAACACCGTCATGGAGAATCTGGAGGTGGCCTTCAGGTAACGTAAAAACTCTCTAGAGCCGGTGTTTGGTTTGTCCATTCTGGGCTACTGTAGAGACATGGCGGACTCTGTGAAGAGGACCCGCTCCCTCTGTAGATATAAACGTCTCATTCTAACATAACGATTCTTAGTTTCAGGTGATTACACACTAATGAAAACATAGTTATGAATATTATATTCCATTTCTGCCACCCTAAATCCTACACACTGGCCCTTTAAGAGATGAAAATCAAGATGAACCCAACCTCCAATACCAACTACAGTAATTACTAAACTCCCATTTATATTCCCTTGTAGGCTGACATAAAGCTTTATAATGGAAAGTCATTACATCAAATAGTTCATGGATGAATCCAGAGGCTGATTTGTTGCGCTCTCAAATGCCTCGGCCTTTACTGAGGTGGCAGAGTGGAACTGAACTTCAATATCCATTTGATTTGTATACATACACACACATCTTCCTTTCCTCAGCACGAACTTCAACAAAGTATTTTTTGTGCTTTTTTAGTCCAGCGACAAGTGACGCACGTGTCAAGTTCCATTCCACTCTTTTCAAAATAAAACAACTTTGTTAGGCTTAAGAATAGATCAACTTGGTTAGGTTTAGACAAAAAAAAAACACTTATTTAGGTTTAGGAAAAGATCGCGGTTTGGGTTTAAATAACACCGTAAGTGCAGTAACTTAAGTACGGAAGTTACGTGACAAATAAATCAACTTTGACTTCTGGTTTCACACGGGACATGAACACCGGTCTCCTGGGTGAAAGTCCTGTGTGTTTTGACCCACCCAGAAGTTACGCCACTTCCGCTGTTATTTTAACCCAACCCACGATCTTTTCCTAAACCTAACTAAGTAGTTTTATTGCCTAAACCAAACCAAGTTGTTTCCTGTGAAGACAGAAGTTATTTTGAAAAGACTGGTGCGGAAATTGACATGTGTTGCTGGACATTTGTAGGAAAACACACAAAAAAGGAATAACTTTTCTTAAGATATCATACGAACCGTTGTATGAGGATACGTTGAACACATAACGACCAGCCTGGTGTATGCACATACTGTATATGTGTGTGTGTGTGTGTGTGTATCTGTGGTTCATGCTTCCTCTTGTTTTGACAGCAGAGACGGGCCGGTAGTAAAGCCTCCTATCATCTAATCAGGACACACACACGTACAATAATACTAGAGACATACATACACAGGGAGGATGGAGGATGTTACACTCACATACACAAATACAGTAAGAATGAGGGAGGGGGAAAGGACACACCTACACAAAGCACACACTGAAGGTGTGAGATCAATAGTTTCTTTGTCCACCTTCAGTCTGCAGCTGATCTACATCCACATCACCCTCTCCCTCTCTCTCTCCCTCTATTTCCATTCCTCTCTTCACACTTCTTCTTCCGTCTCTCCTGTAATGAAAGAGAAATATGGATCAGATCAGACATGCTCTCTACAGCTGAGTCAAACGTCACAAAAGGGGAACTTTTATTGCTCCTGTGTTTCTATATATTATCGTTAAATTTGTAGTTTTACAACTTTTCCACTTCAGACTGGAAAAAAAGTTCAACAAAGCTGCTGAAGAGAAAACGTGTTCAAGCCATTCTGTAGAAGTTAATGACATTTCCATCTGCAGTGCCATTTAAAAAAACACACTGTGACTGTGTGAGCACAAACACCACCAGTCACCAGTCAAATGAATAGACCACTGAAGTGTGAGATACATAAATAATGTTACATTACCTTTTCAGACTCACAGGAAAAGTACTGTAGTATTATGTATTGCGTCAAACTACAGTATATTAGCCCGGTTCCTTTACATTAAGACCACTTAGTGGAAGTGTTTAGGGGTGTAACGATTCATCTACTACATCGATAGGTACTCTGTAAGTTGTCCTTCACGGGGACGTACAGTATATCGATCTAAAATCTATTTGCAAGGTAAATAATCTATTGTATCGATACTAAGAATTTGCACCTTGTATTCAAGGACGACAAACGTTATATGGATGTATTTTTTTTTAGCACTTTTAATAGTAAAGAAATCTTAAACGTTACTCCGGTTCACTCTCCCTGTGTATGACGTCATCGACATGCTCCAGCAGCACCAATCTCAGAAAGACGACAACAAAACGAAGCATGGCTGATGGCGAGGAAGAGCCAGAGGAGTGACAGATTTTCAGGCCGTGTTTGAGGTCCAGCGTGTGGAAAACATTTTGGCTTTTGCAAAAAGGGAGATGTCCTTGATAAATCACTCACTGTTTGCAGAATATGCAAAGGCCAGATAAAATAGAACGGCAACACAACCAGTCTTTCCACGCACCTACTGAGACGCCATGCACTTTTCATTTAACTTGAATAGAAGTTGATTTATTATATTTTTTATTAAATATTGCTCTGCCTTGTATCTTGAGAACTGAAGCAGCAGGTCCTGCAGGTGCACTTTTTATTATTGTCACACTGATTGAATTTTCCGGAAAAACAAAGCTACTGTATCGATTTCAAATCATTGAAATCGTATCGTATCGTATCGTATCGTATCGTATCGTATCGTATTGCTCTAGATGAGCCAAATATCGCCCTTGATATCGTATCAGAACCATGGAAAGTGATGTGTATCGTATCGTCATGCCTTCACAGAGCTGCTACTGTATGCCTGTAGACTCTGATAGACAAAGGCGGTTGCAAGACAGGATCTTTATTTCCACAACAACATCTGCTCTTTACAGCTGCTGACAGTCGGTTGTATTTTTAGATTCACACATATGCAGGTGAGAGCAGATTCATGCAGGTAGCAGGTTGTCCTGGTTTGGTTTCTGTATATTTTGGCACCAGTAGACTTTTACTAAACACTAACTCTTCTTTAATGCTAGTTTTGTGTCTGACCTCCACCCAGCTCCCTCTCCTCTCTGCTTCTCTACCTCCTCTCTCTCTCGTTCACAGGTCTCGTCTCCGGTGGGTTTGTGCTGGTGGGTCCAGATCAGTGTCCGTTTACACTAGAAACAATAGTCCTCTGTTCTTTCTCTCCCTTTTTCCTGTGCCCTCCTCTTTCATCCCTCTGGCATTCCCACCTCCCTTCACCACAGCACCCCACAGTCCTTCTCCCTCCTCTCAACACTCTCTGTTTCCATCCGAGCACCCCGTTGATCTCATCTCTCTGTCCCTTGAATATGAATTACGTTGAAGTCGGCTCAGATATTCGCTGGTATCATAACAGGGTTATGAAAACTATGTCAGCCTGCTCTTCATGAAGAAATCTAATTGTGTTGCTTTATAAAAAAATAACTTCTCCACTCTTCAAGTCGACCTTCAGACGGTAAACACTATTCACAGTTTGGTGTTGGAAAAAATAGCTGTATTCAGTGAAACCTGAATGATTCATTTAAAATAAAACCAGCACACTAAACCAGTGATTCTCAAATTGGAGGTCAGGGAGTCTGCAAAATAATTTACTATAAATCATAAAATTGTGCTGTATCATTAAAAAATGCATATCTACAGATGGGGACCATTTGTGCCACAATATGCCAACAAACATATTGTGTCCATTACTGCCCATGGATGTATAAAAAGAACTGGATACAGCGTTGGAGGCGGTGCCCCGTTCATTCCTATGAAAGTTGCTCAGTGGCGCGTGAAGCCAAAAAGGCTCGACGTCCGAGTGGAAAAGTACCCGGATCTTCCAGCGATCTTTCGCATCCATGAAGCAGGCGCAGTAGCGTCCGCTCGGTCACGGGGTCACAACCGTCGCGCTGCTGTCACGGCTTGCTAACTCCGCCTTCCAGCCCTTGCTCCAGCCTCGGTCTGGTTCTCATGTACGGAGGAAGGGAAATAACTCTGGATTCAGCTATTAGAGCATTTTACAACTTTTAGGACCTAATGATTGATGAGGACTATTCAAGTGTTCATACTGGGAAGTTGATTCACCTAAAAAAAAATTATCCGCTGAGTTAAAGACGTCTTTTTCCCAATTTAAGTCTATGGGAAAAAGTCTTTTTGGGCCCAATGGCATCACGTGACGGACACGGAAGTTGTAGTACCACCGTTTGGTCGCTACAAAAATTGAGATCAATTTTGAAGTGAAGTCAGTTACAGCTACATCAGGGTCAAATTAGATAATTTACAGGAGGGAAGATACTGTGTTCCTCCTGTCCCTGACATTATGTTGCGTACCAAGGCTAACTGATAGTAATGTGAAAGCGTCAGACTGTGAGAAGAATAAGCCAAAAGCACATAGTATTACTCCAAAATGTCTTTGCTGGCCGTCAGTTTTTTCTACATCTTATAAAGCTGACATGTAGAATAACCACAAAGATTTAATGTCCCCAAAAGTTAAGAATCCCAGAAAGTCTTTTTTTACCCTCCTCATCCCCTCTGAGCTCCAAACGCTCTGTCCTGTCTTCCTGCCGCAGTGCAGATGAGCTAAATCTGGGATCCCTCCATACACTACGTATTGTATATCCCAGATTAGTAACTGAACTGGGTTAGTTCTTCCAGGACTTGACACACTGTGGTTTCAGAGGACCCAAATACCTCAGGGACAGCGTGCCTGCTTCCATTAAAAGACTGTCCCCTGTTAGGAAATGTGCTGAACTAACTAAACATACAGAGACCATTGTTTTTTTTATCCGTTTACACATTTATTTAGCTCATTATCTTAAGGTTTTCTTGTCATGTAGATGTTAAATTAAAGCTGTATTTTATATTAACAATGGACCAAATGACTCCATGTAAAGTGAAAGGTGTCAGTCATAATGACGAGCCCACAACGTTATCACCCAACTCTGCTTTACAGAGCATTTTTAGTTCATTGTTTTTGTTTTACAGCTGCAAATTTTGGGTCACTTTCACCGCTGTCATCGGTGTTGTTTCCAGCAGAAGAGCAGTTAGCGACTCTCTTAATACAACGGTTCGTATGATATCTTCTGAAAAGTTATTTTTTGTGCGTTGAATGTCCAGCAACACGAGAGATCAGTGGGTCAGTTGTTAGGCAACAAAACTACTTGGTCAGGTTGAGGAAAAGACGTTGGTTTGGGTTAAAATAAGTATGTTTGTTACATAACTTATTACGTGGCGTTAAGTATGTAAGTTACATAACAAAAGTAAGTTAAAATAAGTCAACGTTGACATTTGGTTTCACACTGGACACGAAGTCTCCTGGGTGAAAGTCCTGTGTTTGTTTGACCCGTATTCACCCAGACCTCCTCCTTACATGGACTTTATCGCTCTTTATAATGGAACATGTTCACGGCCTCCGTCCTTCCCATTATGTAAGCAGCTGTGCAATGTATTCTGGTGGCGTGGCGGCGCGATTAGAGAGACGGGGCGTCACGTTTGCCACTCCTCATTTGCATAAAGTTGAGGGGTTACTATGCAACTTTATGCAAATCAGGGGCGTCCGAAGCGACTCGCTGCCTCTGGAAACTCCCGAGAAACTTTTAAACTAACCGTTGTCGATCCAAAATAAAGACTGATTCAGCATCTGCATGACTTACTTCTCGCATAAAATGTTTTCAGAAACACATTTCGGTGAAGTATTCTCGTGATATAAGAGAAAAAAGTTTCCAAACAAGCCGCCATGGTGGTTCCGGTTTGAACGCTGGGCGCAGCAGCCCACGAGGGAAAGCAATCGTCCAATCAGGTGTCTAGTGGCAGCCCATCAAGCGCCCAATGCTGGGAAGCGAGGCGATCCCTCATAATAAAAAACGCCCCTGTGGACACGTACCATAACAGTTACTACGTCACATGACTTCCTTAGAGGCTGCCCTGCACGTCCTAGCTCACGATTATATGGGTTATATACAGATTTTAGTGCATTACTTTGGTGCAAGTACAAAGAGTGAATGAGAACAGCACATTTGACATTTCAGACATTAAAAAGGGTTAAAGGGTTTACTGTATACTGTATAATGTAATGTGATGTGATGCGTCATTGATGCAGAACAGGGAGGATATGTGACAGTAGTAGGTTTGACAATACTTTTTCGTTAAAGTGGGCTGAAGCTTCCTCAGCTGATGGGCTGCACGTTAAAACAGGACAGAGCACAACTCATTGTAACACCGTTACCTTCTTTTCTCGGATCTGTAGGTCCAATAGTTTTTCTGAGTTGGCACTGGAAGGTGAGAGTCACTGGAAGGCGGCACGAACCGTCCGGTCACTGAGCGGCTGGGTGGGACGGAAGTTGTCCCCCAACATGCCATCATTCCCTTCTAGTAGCTCCGCCCCTTTGTAATGGGACCGCAGCCTCCGATACTCCTCAATCTGCAGAGGAGGAAAGATTTAATTTTAGAGGCCGAACAAGGTCACGGCTCCATATTTCATGGCTCTACACATAACAGGTTTAACCAATAAGGTCCAAGGCCAATACCGATATCCCTGGACTGAAGAGGTATATGACCAATATTCACTATCTTTAGTTTGCATGACAAAAGGATCCACAAAAAAATTTGAAAGTGTCCGAAACGTGTACAGCATTTTTATACAGTCTGGTTCCTACATAACCAGTCTGTTCTCACTCACAAGGCGTCAAATACGGAAGCTTGGTCAGTGGCCCTACGTGTCAAACTATAACGCTCTACGTGGTCGTAGTTATGGTGGGAGTAAAGGAGGTCAATTGCCGTACTATTAAGAGCAAAAAAGTTTGCTTAAGGAGGAGGTGAGGGGTCAAATACTCAAATACTTAAGGTTAGGCATTGACCTTGATTGGTTAAGGTTAGGCATTGGCCTTGAATATTTAAGGTTAGGCATTGACCCCTAATGGTTGAGGTTAGGCATTGACCTTAAATAGTTAAGGTAAGGCATTGACCTTGAATGGTTAAGGTAAGACATTGGCCTTGAATAGTTAAGGTTAGGCATTCACCTCCAATGGTTAAGGTTAGGCATTGACCTTGAATGGTTGAGGTTAGGCACTGACCTTGAATAGTTAAGGTTAGGCATTGACCTCCAATAATTAAGGTTAGGCATTGACCTTGAATGGTTGAGGTTAGGCATTGGCCTCCAATGGTTAAGGTTAGGCATTGACCTCCAATGGTTAAGGTTAGGCATTGACCTTGAATAGTTAAGGTTAGACATTGACCTCCAATGGTTAAGGTTAGGCATTGACCTTGAATAGTTAAGGTTAGGCATTGACCTTGAATGGTTAAGGTTAGGTATTGACCTCCAATGGTTAAGGTTAGGCATTGACCTTGAATAGTTATGGTTAATATAGGTTGTCGGGCAGCGAGAGGGTTAGTGGTTTTTGCACGTTTTTACAACTTTTCGCAATTTGCAAGTTACCTTCTAGACGCAACGGCACAAAACCAACGATAGAGGTGTACGTAGAGCGTCATAGTTTGAAGCATATCCACTGACCGAGCTGCCGTATTTGACGAGTTGGGATTAAGAATGTTTTGACATGACAAGACAACACACCACTTTTGCCCTTTGGCTTTTTAAAGATACACAGGATCATTCAAGCACTTCAAATATTTGCTCTACACTTCCTCGGGCTGTTAGACGCTCAGGTGAAAAAGCTTTCAGTGCTGAGTAAAAAGGGAAAGAATTAGAAGACTGGGACCCATGTGGAGTCCTTAACGGCAGAGAAAGACCCTATAATGATATAATGATAGTGTGGGAATGAAATACGATAATCTGAAGACAGCTGACACTTCATTGCTGGGTAAACTCCAATATTCTTAGCTATTATTTCTGGTAATTTCAGATCTTAACGAGCACAATATTTGCCTAAATAAAGCCTGACAGAGGTGACCACACAGCCTGTGTTTACCCAGCAGCACTGCAAGAAGCAGCATCTCTTGTTATTTTCTTGCTCAGACCAAAATGTTAAGATCAGAACTGTGACAGAAAGGATCCACACTATGACACTTCCTGTTCTTGTGTAAACCACCGCAGATACGATCACTTTTATATGCATCTACTGTCTAGTGGCTGCCCAAAGCAAACATGACAACAGCTCCTGTGCTGTCGTGCTGTTGGCTTACAGGAGGAGGATTTATAGCCCAGTGTCAAAGGGCAAAACTTGTAGGCATAGAAACACTGGAATACCTGCATGCACACATGCACTGTGCACACACACACACACACTCTTTAAGCAGTCAATAATAGCTGGATGTTGGAGGTGCGTGGTCTAAGTAAGCAGGACCTGCTGTTTTAAACAGGACACAGAGAATAGACTCCCGCAGTGCTAAAAAATAAGTCAAATATTGTGGAGCAGCAAAACTGAAATATTCATAACAATTGTGCTTTTTGCAATAAAAGCAACACATTTGGCACAGATGTAGGTTTGTATGTTATGAAAAGATATAGATATGGGGGCGCTGCAAATTTGGCCCCTGACGACCGTGGCAGCCATTTTGAAAAATGTTGCAGAAAACTGATTTTATGAGTCTTGAAATTTCCAAGGTGAGTTCAAACTGATCAGATCAGATGTTTTCAAGGGTACTTGAGACTTAAGAAACATTTGAAAACCAAATGAGAGGAACCTCGTCACTTCTCCAGGGTCAAACTTCACCCCCTTTGCCTTCATGATAGAATGACAACCGCCAAATAAAATGGCTGCCATGGCCCTCAGGGGCCAAATTTGCAGCGCCCAAATATCTATATCTTTTCATAACATACAAACCTACATGTGTGCCAAATGTGTTGCTTTTATCACAATTGTGCATTTTCAAAATAGCCGCCAAATAGGCGCTTAATATTCCTAAATTTTGCAGAAAACTGATTTTAACAATCTTGATGATTTCCAAGGTGTGTTCAAGCTGATTAGATCAGATGTCAGAAGATCACGGACAGATTTTTATTACCTCTTTATTAAATTTAAAGGTCACAAATCTCTTGGCTAACACTGGAACATTTACAACGATGGGCCGACTGATTAATGTGTCCCGGTGCAAAATGTTGTGTAATGTTATAACATCATCCATGGACATATAGCCTGAGGCAGGAGGACAGCCAGAGGTCATTCTTCCTGTTGGCATTTCAAAGGGTCAGCATGCCACAGGGCAGCAAGGATGAAAGACTGAAATAAATGTCAGAGGACTTACCATCATCATCATCCTTTACAACAACCTGCTTGAAGAGAACCATGGGTCAAGCCAAGGCTGAATTAAAGGCAATGTGACAGGCTCATTGATTGGGTGTAATGGCTTCTTGTACTGTGCTGAATGCCAGAGAGCCTCAGGTTAGTGGTCCTGTGTTGTATAAAAGCCATAAAAGGGCCTGACATTGATCAGATGTATATCTTGGACTGGAATGTAGAAAAAGATAGAACAGAGGTCAAACCAGGACAATAACCCATCAGGTAGCCAGAATAACCTGGCCCAGCTTTGGGTCCAAACTTGGCATGCAAGAAGAAATAGAGGTCCGGTTTGCAAGGCTGAAAGTTGGGATGAACGATGCCCCAGAATCAGGCCAAATACACTGGCCCGATTCCGTCTGCCAACACTGTGTTTTACCTGTAACTGTGAGATGGTGAGCGGGTAGCGGTAGAGGATCCAGGTCACATTTTCACTACACGGTGGTGTAGTTAGAGATCCTTCATACACCCAGTAGTCTCTCAGTAAAGGGTCTGAGGGCAGATTAAACGTTCAATGTAAAATGCATTAAATGTGTCAGTGAAAGCAGCTTTTATTGTCTGACTCTCTCAATTTTGGGAAATGGATTAGTTTATTAGCACTGATGAAATGGGAAATTAAAAGGTGGGCAGAGTATAGGCGCTCCACTCAGTAATAATAAGAGAGCAGCACAATGTACAGAGTTTATCAAAGGTCCAGAAATGCATCATTTTGTTATGTTATCCTTGGGGATTCAGGCGAATTTGGATACCACTTCTCTTGAAATTAGCCACCGTTCCTCAAAACATCTACGCACGTCCCTGACTAGGGATGAGCTCCGTTAGCTGGTTCCATTTTAAATCTGGTTCCAAGTTGGTGAAATACTCTGCTAAATTCTCAATCCTATGATTGAGAGATTGCCTCCTCACGGCCCTCAATATGGCGACAGCTGAGTCGGCGGCTAGCAGCTAACGGTGCCAACAGCACAAACTGACAGAGCTAACAGTGGTTACCTGGAGGGGGGGGGCCGAAGGGTCGATGCTACGCTTCCGTGACGATGCCGTGGGTCGGGACGGTGTTATCAGCGTTAACCCCCGTATGAGAGCAGTGCAGAATAGTGACGATTTGCCAGCCAGTGGGGCGCGCTCACAAAGGGAGAGGGACTTCATTCTCTGCTCAGGTAGACATTCCTCCACTATATCTTTACATCGTAAAAACGTTGTTTGCTGCTATATTAACAACAAATCCCTCATCAAATCTTTTATCCACGTTCTCTCTTGGATCGTCTCTTTTGCTTCCAGGCATCTGCTAAGTAAAAAATAACTGGTGACGCTTACAAACAGGTGCTAACTCAGCGACAAAGCTGTTAACAAGACTGACTGACTGACTGACTGAACATGACGGGCCGCCTTCAATGTTCTCAAGTTTAGATACACTCCACGAGTCAACCAAGTAACTGCCAAATGCAATATTTGCGGGAGGGTTCTCACGACAAAGGGAGGAACGACAAGTCCCTGCTTAAATATTTATCGACCGTGCATCATTGGTGGCATTTTTGACAACTTGATTAGAACGATTGCTTTGCCTACCGTCAGTGTCACACCTTGTTTTATAACACATAGGTCAGATTCTGTGACCTGTAGCTGCAGTGCAACAAATTTGCCTTCAGGTTACATCAAGTGCAGAAAAAAACAGCAATTTATTCAGTTAATATTTGATTTGATTTGAATGATAAAATAGAATAGAATATAATTTCCACTGTGTTGTTTTTACTTTTACTTTTGCTTTTACAGCTTCTGCAGCTGTAACCTAAATCTCAAACTACAGTGTTTTTTCACCAGGCTTCATGCTGTATGTTCATCATGCATTTGAACTCAAATAGGTTTCTGCTCACCAGGTAACAGAGTGTTGGGGTTGAAGCAGGGGATTATCTTGCTCTTCCCCTGATGGAAATACAGCAACACAACAGAAACGATTGTATTAATGTATTGTGTAGTTTACAACAGTGTGATTATTCATCTAACATCTGACATTCACCGTTATCTGATGTAATATACTGCCATCTAATCTGTCTGATCTTATCCTCACCTTGTACTGCAGGTCCTGTAGAACTTCAGTGATGGCCTTCAGACCCAGATGCTCTTTACCAATCTGATAAAAACACATTTCAGGTTTCAGTTTGGTGGCAATAGGACTTATCAATGTATCTTCTAAATACAGTGTCATCAGTGACAGCCTTAAAAACGTCAACAAAGTTTTAAGAAGATCTTAAGTTTGTATTCGCAGAATCCGTACAGGAAGTAAACAGGAAGTAGAAACTAGGAGCTGTCAAAACAGGACGTGTGAGGTGTTAAGACCGCGGCCTGCAGGAGACCAGGGAAACCAGAAAGAGACGCCTGCAGATGGTGTCTTTTCACTGGGCCGGTGTGATTCAGATCTGATGTCATTCTCTGAGGTTTAATAGCATAAAAGCTCCCCACATTTTTTTGTTATAAGATTTTTCCTGGCAGGGGAAGTAATGACCATTACCAGGGAAGTCATGAAGTACAGGAATCAGGGGATTTCATAGAAATGTAGCAGAAGGTGCTTTCCAACTACCTATATTATTATTATTATTATCACACAGGATGGTTTAATCTAATCTGGAATGAACCTGTTCACAGCACAGCACTGACCGTACAATCCCAGGAAGGAAAAACACTTTAAGCTCTCTGACATGGTGAAACAGTCATGTTTTTAAAACTGAGGGCCGTGGAGGGGAACGTGCAGATAGGAGTACTTTCAAAGATTTCTTAATATTTTTACAAAAAGATGTTGTCAAGTACATAATATGGGTAGTTCTGCTCCAAAATATTACACTCAGTTGCAGTTATGTTTATATTTATTCTACCCTCGTTGATATAAAATGGGGCGGACAATTGGAATATTGGAAACACTTTATCATAACCATTATTTATAAATGGCAAATTGATAGTTATTAAACTTAGATAATATTTATTTTACTGTTAGCAAACAATGAGTAAGTAGTAGCTGTGTGCTTTGTTAATTGCTAAGGTGGGTGCGGTATCTTTATTTGGTGGCTCAAGCAGCATGGTAGTCAGCTTAAAATGTTCTTAGCTGGTTGTTTTTGGCTGGTATGACAGGTGTAGGCTGCATTATATACATTTACTGTGTATTGGTAACCGTTACCTGTTACAGTATCGAAAGGAAAAAAATATAGGACCCAATTTGTGCAATATTCAAGCTCCAGGCGATAGAAACGCTAGAGCAAAAGCTAATGATTTTTGTCCTAAAAGCCAGCTCATATTGTCAAATGTGAATATTGCACCAATTTTGATCTCTGTTAAATTTTGCAGTGCAAACCTGTGAGGAAAACCAACAACCCCCCCGCCCCTTATCTGGCCACGATGCCGGCCTACTGGTTCTTGATGTGGATGTTTACCTGCACAAACAGAGCGATGGTGAGGACTCCGTTCTTCTTCCCAAGAGCGTCCTCCAAAGTGTTGAACAGAGTGCTGTTCCAGTGAATCAGGTGGAGCTACAGACGGACAGACAGACAGAGAGACAACACATCACGACCTGTATTTGAGAGGCCATTGTTGTAAACAGGTGTATGGAACAGAAGTAAGTGAGCAACCATCAGCTGTGGGTGACTGAAGACTTCCTATGTGGGCTCTTATGTCAACTTAACACTAACATGGAGAAACTAGTGCAAAACTTCTACCCTAAAACACGTAAATAACCGACCACACCACCGATCTGTCATGGTACTTATGTTAGGCCTACTGTAATATAGAAACAGTGGAAAATTAATATATAAAATCTCTGTAATCTCTGAGCTGTCAGCCTTGATATCAGTAGTCTTAGCTCAGACTTCCAACTGAGCATTGATTTAGTGGTTTGCAATAGAGGTCAAAAGCTATCTTGACGTCTAGTAATTGAAATACTTTTGAAATATGTAACTTTGACCGATAACAACATTCACTTTTTGAGCAAATTTAACCCAGTTTTAAAGAATAAGGCTGGCAATAATTTATATTTTGGTCAACAAATCCCATAAAAAGACTTCGACCACTAGTCCGTCACTCAATACTTTCCAGCTTCCCCTGCCTGTCTGTGGCACTCAGCTCCAAATCACTTCAAAATGTGTTCCTACTGAAGATATAATTCTTTACAATGGTTCACAAATACATTATAATAAAAAAAAAACAGCTGTAGTTTTTATTTAACAAGTCCTCCAGACTGTTTGTCATTTTCTTCCAAAAACTGTCATAAATGGCCTTTACAAAAATGATTCATATGATGTTTTATGATCTGCCACCTCTATGGTTGAGGTTTGGTTAGATTTAGACAACTAAAACTAGGTCACGTTAAGAGAAAGATCAGAGTCATTGCCCACCGAGAATCCCGGTATGCCAGACGGCCGGTACACCGCTGCATACAGTCATAAAGTCAGCAAACTGACTCAGAGCTGACTTTAGAGCTTAGTAATTTATCTTTCCCGACTGTGTTGGTTATTCTTCCAAAGTTAAGAAATCACGCTCTAAGGGTTAAGAACTGTACGGGTGATGTGTTAAGCTAAGTTATACCATTCTCTAGAAATCTATTTAAGTAGTGACCATGAATGAAGCAATGAAAAATGAAGCAATAAAGAGGTCGGGTCAGGTATCATTAAACTGAGTGAGCTGCTGAAGCACTTTTGGCATTTCCAAGGTTTCAGTTTGGACCTTAAGTCTCAGCTAAATACCAGAGGTTAATGTCAGGACAAGCAGTCTGAGAGACGCCACCTGAGCTCAAAATCTTGACCTTTAAAGAAATAGTTCAACATTTCGGGAAATACACTTGTTCACTATCTTATACTAAACTCAGACTGTGTCTGGCTGTACGCTGCACAGGACTGTGGTTCATCAAGAAATAGTTACGTAAACCACATAATGTAATTATAACATTTGAAATTGTGTATTAAACAAAACTCTGTATACTGTGTTAATGAGTGAACTTCAGAGGTATGTGTAGTTTTCAATTTTGGAGAGAGCCGCTAGCTTTTTCCCCCTGCTCCCAGTGTTTATGCTAAGCTAGGCTAATCGCCTCCCAGCTCCATACTTACTGCACCGACATGAGAGTGATAATGACTATGTTTACAAGCACAAAATATTCTGTTTTATTCTAAAAAAACACAATATTCCTACTAGGCTGTTCACACGGCGAATGAAAATGAATATTCCACTAATATTCCGTCGGCTTTGAGATGTTTGCATCCAAAAACATGTTGATATCCAAGTCTTTCTTGATGTTTAAAAGTAGATGTGTTTCTCCTTCCGACCAGACATGCGGGCTTTTCTTTTGGGCGTGCATCTCTACAAACTGTCGGCTAGTTGGTTTGTGTTCTGAGGTTTGTGTAGAGCTGGCCGTAAACAGACAAGAGGCTGTGGCTTCGTCTGAAATCGCATACACTGCACTACATACCCAATATGTGTATTCTCGTTCAACATACTTTTGTGCAAATAAACAGTAGTATGTATTGTTTCAGACGCACTGATCTTACGTCGTCACTTCCTGAGAGCCCCCTTGCCAGTTGGAGACGTGTAACCATGGTAACCCGTACCAACCTCAAGTGACCAAAACGACGGTTGGTGAGAATCAAAGTCTGAATTTATTTGAAAATTTGAAATACATTTAACGCCTAGCAGAGTGAAATCGATATGGAAAATGAACTGTTATTGACGCGGCTTTCCGTCAATGTCTGTTGTTGTCACTACTGCATTGCATTGTGGGATATTTATGCCGGCGTAGTGTCCAGCGCTGCATACTGTAATATTTCAGCCTGTGAAATACAGTCGTATCTTTCAGCTTCAGCTTCAGATGTTGTTTCTTGTTAGAGAAGATTAAACTAGTTTGGTGTTCAAGGACTCAACGAGCTACGTCGTTATCTGAAGGACAAACGGCAACACTACAAATAAAAACATAATAGCACTGTATTTCTTTAGTATTTTAGGGTCTGTTGGTCTGTTTTGAGTGCATTAGGCCTATTCCATGTGTGTGTGTGTGTGTGTGTGTGCGTGTGTGTGTGTGTGTGTGTGTCTTTGCACTACCTCCATAGGGAAAGCCTTGAAGTTGACGGTGTGCTCTGATCCTCTCTGGTTCTCTTTGCCCCAGTGGAATCGAACCTCATGAAGCTCGTACTCATGATCGCTAGGCAACGGACCGCCGGTAACCACTGACAACGGCACAGGAAACCCAGGGCATTGTGGGCAAGCACAGACAGGAAGTAGAACAACAGATCAAAGAGGTCAGTACCAAATCCGCACATCCTGCTCGGTACTGCGCATGTTCAACTCTCAACAGAGATGAGGAGGGAAGCAGATAGCTCACTCGTGATTCTCATCACTTCTTTAACCAATGAGAGTACCTGATTTGGACTTGAGAAGGATGCGGACGGTGTGTCCGTCGTTGATGACCTCACAGTCTCGACACACCACGTAGTTTGGTGATAAGCCGACGTCCAGGAGGGACGGGTCGTACTGAGCCTCCCTGGAGTTTAAGTTAATGGGAGACTGGTACTCGCCGTTGGCTGCTGGGAAATGGAGTCCCCATTCTACACCTGTGAGTGAAAACACACACGTTACATGTACCACACACGTCTAGGTTTTAAAGTGAAAGTATTATCAGAAAAGTGTCTTTAAAGTATAGTAGAAAAGTAGTAGAAATGCCACCTGTGAGTGTAGTGCATCTAATGATTTAATATATATATATACTAGTAAACCAGCGGAAACCTCCAGGCCACTTGAGGCTGGCTCCCAAAACGACCAATCCCCATAGACCCCCATGCTGAGTGGATGGATTGGTCTAACAAACCAGCCAGTTCTCATTTCCAAGGCGTCAAATACCAAGGCTTTGTCTCATCAGCGTTTGATACCGCCGCACAAGTCACCCTTTAGCGTCAGTATGAGAAGCACCGGCACACTTGCCAACCCTCCCGATTTTCCCGGGAGACTCCTGTTTTTCATCGCCCTCTCCCGGTTTCCTCCCGGGGTCACAATTCTCCCGTATTTCTCCAGAATTATGACACATTTTCACACTTTTTTAGCCTGTTTCTGGAACTGAACAGTGTGTATAATCCCTAATGTTTCCACCCAGATGACAATAGAGCTACACCAACTGTCGTTTCCCGGTGGAAGAGAGCAGTCTACCATGGTCTGTGCCACGACACAGTGCATTTTGAGTTCATGTTTAAGCTGCGCTCGCCACAAAGTCAGGCTTTGATCGATGAAGCAAAAAGCCGCCGTGGCGCCGTTAAAAATAACAGGTTTCAGAGCTCAGTGGTGGCGTTGTCACATTGTGTCTGAAAGGACCTTCAGTGAGTGAGAGAAGGAGAGAGAAATGGAGAGAACTAAGAGAAAGAAATACTCAAGCAGGAGCAAAAATAAATAAAAACAAATTAGTTTATGCCAAAGCTTCACACGCCAAGTTCACACCAGAGGGGCAAATTATTCAGTTTTCTTTCCTGGGAGTTAACAAGTTTAATTTAAAAATGCTGTTGCAGTGTACTTATTATTTTGTTATTTTCACTCTTTTAAAGTCGCCAGAATGCAGGAAACAAAGTCTCTGAAAGTCAGACCCAGACCCCCTGATATGGCTTTGAAATCCTCCCTTTTTTAAGGTCTCAAGGTTGGCAAGTATGCGCACCAGGCTATCTATAATGTAAACCTATCTGCACCAATATTAAACGCTCAGGGAAAGCGCGCCGGAAGTGTGGTGATGTAGTTTAAGGAGTGAAAGAGACACACCGGGCGGGCGGGAGGGATAGGAGGTGGATGTGTCCAACAAACACAAACCTTTCATCCAGAACATTCACTGTCATTTTCACTATACAAACATAGAAATCATAAGCCCAACCATGATGTTTTATTTGCCTGAACTTAAGCACGTGTTTACTGCGACCGAAAAAGTGTCACCGAGCTGTCTGACAAAGAGTTAGTTGGGATGGGAACGTCTTCAACAAACACGGGACTCTCACCCAGGAGACTGCTGTCGTGTCTGATGTACTAAAAGTCAACATTTGCCTATTTCAGTGTTAAACGTTTAACATTACGTACATAACTTAACTTATTTTAAGCCAAACCATGATCTCTTACTAAACCTAACCAAGTGCTTTTGTTGTGTTTAAAACTACAACCATGATCAATAAAACATGGTAGAGAGTGCAGGAACAGAGTAGAGAAAGTGACACCAAAGGTACACACTGGTCTAGATTCACTTCAGCTTTTCTGCTGCACCACAATGACTCTTAACAGCACAATGAGAACATTGTTAGATGTGTGGAGCCCAATGTGTTTTAAAAAGGAGGAAGAGAACACATTTGGTGAGTATCGTGTTCAAGAAAGCCCAGTGCACCCAAGAAAATGAACTCAACCCACTCACAGTAGGTCTTTCTATACTGCGACCAAAGCAGAGACGGACACACTGCAGACAGGCTGACTACTCTCCAAAGCGGAGAGGGCTGAGGGGGACCTGTCACATTCCCTCTTTCCTCAGCAACTAAAGCCTTGACAACAATTTACTAAAGGCACTGAGGGGTTGCACTGCAGCTACAGTACACATAAAAGGCCTGTGCAAAATGCTGTGTGTGTGCTTCTAGGGCTATAGAGATGAGTTTTGGTTGGGATGGCACTAGATCATTGCTAAAGCATCTATAATATAACTGACTATCTGGTTGACTGACTGATCAGTCAGTTAATGTGTTTGCCAACAATAATAACTGTATCACAGCTGCATTTAGCAAATTAATTCACAGCTAGAATCCAGGTTATAGTGTCTATTCTACAAGCTTTTGGTTCTTCATGTATTCGTGCATCTACAAGTCTTTTCCACCTCATTGGATTTCATGTTTTCTAGGCCTATCTCTTAAACTACTTTTGGCTGTTAGCAAGAAAACTATCACCCTGAAATGGGCTGCAAGAAAAAACATCCATTAAAGTACGTCTGACCTGCAACTGTCAATTAAATGAACTGTGTGGAGACATATGGTGCCTTCAAATGGGGTCGTGTTTACCGTGTTTAGGAGTTGGGCCGATATGAATGCCCCCTCATGTCGTATTCACGACCTCAGAAGTAGAAAGTTTCTGAACTTTCCGGGTTCACGACTTAAGTTAATTTATTGTAATTTTAGCCTTATATTGTTTTTTCTTCATAATTTTATAATATGTCTGAGGAAAATGTTGATATTCCCAACGACCTCATCTTTCACCCCTTTGTTATTGATTTGTTTGCCTCTGTGGCTTCTAGACGCCGACAGTAACGTTAATATTGCCATTGCTTAGCAGCGGTGTTCTCATGACATAAGCACTTGAACGCCGAGCATATTGTGTACACGACTTCCCATGTTGTAAACACCAGCTCACGAGTTTCACTTGAAGGCACCAATAGACAGTATATAAAGATGGACGACATGACAGCTCCCAAAAAGGTGAAGCCAAAACATCTCCATCGCCCCCTGGTGGCTGGCTGCAGTATAGGTCATAAAGCCCGCCTCCTCCATGTTAGCGGATGGAACACGGACCAAACTAAATAGTCAAAGTCAAATCCCAGAGATGGTTTCTGTCATTTTAGGTAGTTCTTATCACACAGATGTGTGTTCAAGTGTTCATTTTACTGATAAGTTTGGTTTTTAATTAGTTATTTGACGCTATAAAAAGGGGAGTGAGACAAGCTGCAGCCGTGCTTTAATACCTCGATATTTTGGCTTCACTTCTGCAGAGTGGGAGGAATTAGAGACACATCGTCCATCTTTATCCTATGACTACAATCCTAGTCTCCTAAAAAATTATGTTCCGATACAGCTAAACTGCATTGTCCATTACGTCCATTACGTTACGAGGTGCAATCCAATGGTTTCCATCAGAGAACGATGGCCTCAGACTCTTCAATTTATGATCTCACATTGTAATCCTTTCCAAAGTCAGTTCTTCCAGTAGAATCCATTCTAATTAAGACCTTAGAAACTTATAATATCAAGTGTCCTGCAGAAAGCCTTTAATCTCCCATGCACAAAATGGTTCCCTGCACGATAGCATGTAAAGAGTGACCAATTCAAATCATTTTAGAAGTTGAAATATTCTCTCTGTGTTTATAGAACATCCAATTACTTTCTTTAGGACTAAAGGTTTCCACAGGACACGGCTGGTATCTGCAAGCTCTACATTAGTGTCTAACTCATCATGCCTACAAAGCGTTACATATCATTCAGTATACTCACAGGAAGAATTTCACAGTTCAATATCACAGTGCTTCCCTCGATGCTCAGTAAAGGCAGCAGTAGAAAGAAGACAGAATTAACCAACACAAATTACTTTTACTTCAGTAAAAGATCCAAGTGCTTCCTCCACCACTGTGTGTGATTATCCTTAAGACTCGTGTTTGTCTTGATTTTAGCAACACCTTTATGGACATGGTATCATTCTTTCTGATGTTTTGCACTCAATGCTCTCTCCCTTCTCGTATGTATTCTAAACAAACTAATGCTGTGATGTCATGTGCATCAGTATTCCTGTACAGCGAATGAGGAACACCCTCATAACTGTGTAAAACCGCACATTTAAGAGCTTTCATTCATAAGACGTTATATGTATTAGAGCAGCGGTCTCCAACAAGTAGCTCGCTACCTGTGTCAGAGTGGCTCACTAAAGGTTAAAAGAATTTGGACATAAATTTGAAAACACAAAGTCACATTGTAAACCGGTTTAAATTTCTATCCAATCAAATTCACAGACATCGGCCGACAATTAAACAAGTTGCGCTGTTTTCAAATTTCATGACATCAGCGACGCGGTAGACCAGCAAGCGAACACCAGAATTGACAATGACCGCAGAAAAAAATAGCCAGGCCAATAAAAAGCAAAAAAATATACCATTTTAATGAGGAATGGGTAATAACAAATGTCTCATTTGCGGTGCGAGCATGTCAGTCGGTAAAAGATGTAACGTCAAGTTCACCAAAGTCCACAACATTTTTTTATGTGATTTTCCGTCTGGTAGCGGTCTACGAAGAGAGGAGTTAAAGGAGCTGAAAACAACGCTTAAAAGACGACAGTCTCTGTTTACCAAACCGACGAAGAAGAAGGCCAACGCTGCAGCAGAGGCTTCGTTTAGTGGCACACATCCGAATGAAACACAAAACGGCGGGATTGTAACAGAAGTGATGACTGCAGTGGCTGCGATGTTATTAAAGGACCATTAAAGCAAGACAGAAATGATGTCCGCTCTTGGTGATGTAGAACTTGGGTGGCGCTATCTATGTGTAGCTCTCGGAGGAAAAAAAGGTTGGAGACGCCTGTATTAGAGTAACCTGCAAGAGAGAGGGGAGCAAAACAGACAATTATTTGTTTTT
Source organism: Sebastiscus tertius (assembly GCA_916701665.1). Lineage (NCBI taxonomy): Eukaryota > Metazoa > Chordata > Actinopteri > Perciformes > Sebastidae > Sebastiscus > Sebastiscus tertius. The sequence goes on along the minus strand of CAKAOH010025277.1, from coordinate 8,280 downwards.
ACTCGTTTTTACATCTTGTTTAACACACATTTTTACAGCTTTAATATGTTTCACCTGCAAAATAGAATTGTACCAGATGGACAGTCCCATAAAAAAATGTTGTGGACTTTGGTGAACTTGACGTTACATCTTTTACCGACTGACACGCTCGCACCGCAAACGAGACATACACATTTGTCAATACCCATTGATATTTTTTGCTTTTTAATGGCCTGGCTATTTTTTTCTGCGGTCATTGTCAATTCTGGTGTTCGCTTGCTGGTCTACTGCGTCGCTGATGAAATTTGAAAGCAGCGCGACTTGTTTAATTGTCGGCCGATTGGCAAATAATCATTTTGTGTCAGAAGGGGGCGCGATGTCTGTGAATTTGATTGGATAGAAATTTAAACTGGTTTACAATGTGACTTTGAGTTATCAAATCTGTGGCTCAGAAGGTAGAGCAGGTCGTCCACCAATCGGAAGGTTGGTGGTTCGATCCCCGGCTCCTCCAGTTCACATGTCGAAGTGTCCTTGAGCAAGATACTTCAGTACATCAGTGTGTGAATGTGTAAAGCACTTTGAGTGGTCAGAAGACTAGAAAAGTGCAATATAGATGCATTTACCATGTAAAGACTACGTAAAGTGCACAAAGTTTTGGGGTCAGACCCCTTTTCAACATTTCCCAGCATCCCTCCACACACTGATGAAGACCAGCCTACCTTCCTCGTAGCCCCAGTCCAGCTCATCTTTCCCCGGGTTATAATCCGACTCCTCGTTCACGCTGTCGGCCATGCTGCTTGGCAGTCTGCTCACTGTGGGTAGAAACCAGTCCGTCCTCCCAGTACTCACTCCCAGTCACACTGGTTTTGTCCCTTCACTTGGACACAAAGTGAAGTCTCTCTGCAGTCTTGCTGGATGGATTCCCAGCTGAGCAACAACTCCCTCAACCTTTCACTTTCTTCTTTTTATTTAGTTTTCTTCTTTTCTTTCCTCTTTTTATTCGTTCCTATCGTTTTATGTGCTCCCTGCTTCACTCTTGTCTACTTACAGCTACTAACTGATGTGTGTGGAGCTCTCTGTATTTCTCTTTACTCTGGTGCTCCTCCTCTTTCTTTCTCTCTCTCTCTCTGTCTTACTTCCTTTCTCTCGCTCTCTCTTTTACTCTGCAGACTGCAGGTGTGCTCGCTCGCCCGGGTTTTCTTCCAAATAATTACACATCAGTATTTCCTTCTCATCGGCCCTCCCTCTATATGCTCTAAGTGTATTTATTACCAGGATTTCACAAGATGTAACTGTAATAATTCACAATAAATTACATCATTGTGATTTTTCACAATATAATACAGTATTCATAATGTTATTGTGAAGTTAATGGCTATTACAGCCGTGATTACTGCAAGCTATACTGTGAATTCATCAGGAGAGGTTTCTCCACATGCTCCAATAAATATGTAAAATTTATCATATTTTTGTGTTTATTTGAATTTAACCTATTTTTCAATATTTTAAGTTATTGATGGGTTAACAGATAAAACTGTTTTTCAGTATTTTACAGTGTTTTTTAAGTGTAAATTTACAGCATGGTACAGGCTACTGAGTCGCATTAATACAACTAGTAGCCAGTAATTTACTGTCAGTCAAATATTTTACAGTTTACACTGTAATTCTATAGCAGCATACTGCTAAATCACAGTAATTTAAACATTTACTGTGAAGTTACAGTTAAATACAGTAATTCTACAGCAGCATACTGCTAAATTGTGGTATTATGATAGCTATTTACTGTGAAGTTAGTGTTAAATACAGTAATTATACAGCAGAATACTGCTAAATTGCACATATACATTATACATTTACTGTGAAATTACAGTTAAATAGAGTAATTTTACAGCAGCATACTGCTAAATCACAGTAATATACTGGCATAACTACTGCGAGGTCACAGTACACAGCTGTCTATAACCAATACCTTACTGTAAAAATGATACGGTACCTTAACTGTGAAAGTAATGCAACTAGTAGCCAGTAATTTAGTGTATTTTCTGTCAACCTCTGTGCTGTTTTGGGCTGTTTTGGGTACCCTGGTGGTATTGTGTGTGTGAACGTGTGTGAATGTGTGTGTTGGAATGCTGGCAGGAAGGTCATGCTGGTGCTGGTGTTTCTGTTGGAGGCCACAGTCCCACCCTTGGGTGAAGGAAACAGCAGCGGTTGAGAAAACAGGGCCAGAGCGGAGAGAGAATGAGAGGCTAAACTGTTCTCCAACCTTGATGACTTCAAGATGGACACTCTGACACACTGGATACTAAAACATATTAAACACACCCACACACTTCTCATGGAGCTCAGTCTCTAATGCTTTTCAAAGGGGACTGTATGCGGACACTGATCTTGAATTCTCTCCAGGTTGAATTTAAAAAGATGTCTAGACAAGATGCATTTATTATTTGTACAAAGGTGTGTGCAAAAAGTCAAAGAGGGATAAATAGATCACGTTCCCTTTTTGTTCTTCATTTCTTTCTTTCTTAATCCTCCAGGCTGCTGATGTTAATTGCCCTATATTCCTTATCAGGAAGTTGTCCTCGTAGCCGTCTAAATGTAGCTGAGCTCCCCTGTTTCCACCCCGAGGAACTAAAAGCAGAACCTGGACTGCAGTTCATACGTATCGAGACAGACATGTGTCGCCTAAAGCTGGGCATGCATTGTACGATTTTAGAAATGTTGTTGTGTACTTCCTCCTCCTACTGTACGAGTAGATCGGTTGTGATGTAACGCCAAAGCTCACGATTTATGTGTTCACAATGTACGTGTAAAATAGAAAGAAAAACACGGCCTGTCTGCTCCATTTTTAAGTTTTTTTTTAATCTATTTTACATTTATTTTAAAATGTATTTATTCATTATTAAATTGTATGTATTTTCTTATTTTTTTAATTACTTCTGCATGATTTTCCCTTTTGTATTTCCCTGCTATTTATTGCCCCAAACTTATTTATTTCTGTATTCTTTTCTCTGATCTGCACACTTGTACGGGTCTGAGAAAGAGAGACCAAAGGTAAATAAATAAAAAGCAAATTAAAACAGAAATATCAATGTATGTCAAATTTTTAATCAATTAATTAATACCTACATTTATTTGGAGTATTATTTTTGGTACATTTGATGGAATAATTGATTTATTTATTTTATTGAGTCATTTATTCATTTATTTTTGTCCTATATTTTTTGTGAGGCTGATTTTAGACAAATCAGGTGGGTATCCTAATAAAATCAAAGTCATAAAGCTAACAAATCTTTTTAATTGTTTTTTTTTCATCTGTGAGAACAGATGACATTTTGTTGAAAGTGTTTGTTGTTGTAATACTAACTTCGGCCACAAGAGGCTGAAGCGCACCACTACCGCGTGTTCCAAATATGCATGGAGAGATTAAAACTCCTACCTGAATTTTTTAAAGGAACTTAGAAAGATTATCCTGGCAAAACATTGGCGAGAAAACAATTTGGATCGGACTTAGAAAATGGATTGCCAGTATTTATTTATTTTTTTCTCACTTGCCTCTCAGAGCTTCCATAGCTGAGGGACCCTGACACACACACACACACACACACACACACACACAGTATGTCTACTGTTTTATATTTTAGTGCATATTTCTATTAACATCAAAAATTCCCGTTTCACTGCTTTGCATGTCTTGTATTATATGCTTTTGTTTTGCTGATTTTAATTGGTACACTGATAATGATGCATGATGTTCTGTATCATAACATTTGCTAACATTAATAATGTCTTTTTATTGTTACTCTTAATGTTTATGATAATTTCAATAACTTTTCTAATATTCTTTTTTTTTCCTAGGATGACAGTAACATCTGTTCAGGGACTACAGAAGAAAGATAGCCTTTTGACAAACTCTGGCAAAGTTCGTTAATATGCGTTGTCTCCGTTAGACAAACCCCAAAATATAAATATAAAATTCAGCTGCAGGAGTACTTCAAATATTGCTGATTTGTTTGACTGTTCAAACTGTTGCTCATTGACATAAATTACCCCTTTTGTTGTGGTTATGTAGTTGTTGTTCTTTTACTTTGAGCTACCTATGATGCAATTACTTAACGCTGTATACTTGCTGCCATCAAGTGGCTGTTTCATCTAACTACAATAGTGATATGGATCAACATCATATTGGCTTCATAGAAGCAGTCAACAACAGATGTTTTTTTCAAACATGAACATTACTGGAGCAGGTTTGTTCCCTGCAAAACTGTGCCAATTCCTGACGTTTACCAGTAGGAGTAGGGTTTTGTTGTTGTTGTTGTTGTTGTTGTTGTTGTTTTGCAGCAATATCCAATATCCAATATTCTTTATATGTTGTATTCTATGGATATATTTCTTTAGTGTTGACAGGTACATTTTATATACTGTTCCTGTGCATTGATTGGATAACCTGCTGCTATAACACAATAATTTCCTATCTATCTATCTATCTATCTATCTATCTATCTATCTATCTATCTATCTATCTATCCATCTATCCACCCACCCACCAACCCATCCATCCATTCATCTATCCATCCCCCCAAAAAAATCTGAACTTTACGAAAAAAAAGTCGGAATATTACGAGGATAAAGTCAAAACTTTACGAGAAAAAAAGTTGTTATATTACGAAAAGAAAGTCATAACTTTACGAGAAAAAAGTCGTAATGTTACGAGGATAAAGTCATAGCTTTACGAGACAAAAGTTGTAATATTACGAGAATAAAGTCATAACTTTACGAGGAATAACACGTAAAATTCCTACTTTATAATATTATGACTTTATTCTCATAATACTACGACTTTTTTTCTCGTAAACTTATGACTTTATTTTCATAGTATTACGACTTTTTTTTCTCGGAAACCTATGACTTTATTTTCATAATATTATGACTTTTTTCTCGTAAAGTTATGACTTTATTCTCGTAATATTCCGACTTTTTTTCTCGTAATGTTACGAATTTTTTCTCGTAATATTACGACTTTATTCTCGAAATCTCAGATTTATTTTTTTTCCTTAATGTGGCCCTAATACTCCGTCGCACCATAGACCTACAAAAACAATGATAAATAAAAATGAAAATGTAAACAAAAAAACAGTTATTCATTTCCATTTTAAAAAAATCCACAGGGAGCCACTGGAGAGGGGCTGAAGAGCCGCAGGTTGCTGACCCCCGATCTAATCTAATCTAAAGAGCGGAGTAAGCAAACGCATCATAATTTGTTTTTTTCCGAGTGGATCATGAACACATCATCATCCTGTAGCGTGGCGGAGGGCGGAGGGCGGAGCGTTGTGACGTAGAGCGTGTGACGTAGAGCCGAGGCTCTGGCTGTTTATTGTTCCTTCAGCGCCGACAGAGAAAGAAAAACAGAAAAACAGACTAACAAGCTGTCAGACACCTTCTTTACCTTCTCTACCTTCATTCACTCGGTTCACGGTTTAACGAAGGTGTAACAGCTGACTGCACAAACCAAGGGGCCATGGCGTACGCGTACCTCTTCAAATACATCATCATCGGAGACACGGGTAAGCTGCGGCTAGTCGCACTAGCACGGTTAGCATCGAGCTAGCTGTTAGCATCGAGCTAACAGTTAGCATTGAGCTAGCTAACGTTAGCATTGAGCTAGCTCTTTAGTTAGAATTGAGCAAGCACAGTTAGCATTGAGCTAGCTGTTAGCACTGAGCTAGCACAGATAGCATTGAGCTAGCTCTGTTAGTTAGCATTGAGCTAACACTAACAGCTAGCTCAATGTTAACTGTGCTAGCTAAATGCTAACTGTGCTAGCTAAATGCTAACTAACAGAGCTAGCTCAATACTAATAGTTAGCATTGAGCTAGCTATGTTAGCATTTAGCTTGCACAGTTAGCATTGAGCTAGCTCTATCATCTAGCTCAATACTAACAGCTAGCATTGAGCTATCTGTTAGTATTGAGCTAGCTCTGTTAGCATTGAGCTAGCTCTGTTAGCATTGAGCTAGCTCTGTTAGTTAGCATTGAGCTAGCTTTCCTAGTTAGCATTGAGCTAGCTCTGTTAGCATTGAGCTAGCTGTGTATTTCCGCAGTGTTGGACGGTCCAGTGACGTGGTATAAAAGCCCAGACTGAAGGGGTGGGATGACAGCTCCACATTACACAATATTTAACATATTTATATAATATTTAGAACACCCTGACAGTGACAGAACATTAACACACAGTAACACTAACACAATATGATCCTATAGGAGCTTTAGAGGAACAGTTGTTGACACAGTTCGGCCTGTTTGCGTCGAGGGTGGGGGTGTTAGCCACAGCTAGCTAGCTAGGTTCCACTAAATATTAAGCAAACAGCTGTCAAGGCAGCACATAAAGGAGCTTTAGAGCTTCTTACAAGGACAATATAATAATAATAATAACTGTTTATTGTTGTTGTGGATGCATCATCTAATAACACATTAGCTTGGCATCTTGTCACAGAAGGCCAACACGTCAAGCTAAAGCCTCTAATATTCCCTAAAATGGCGTAGATCACTTATTATTATTATTTCTGACCAAAATGTTAAACGTTAGCTGGTTTTCCTGGTGATGTGGCAGCAGGTGTGTTTGTAATACTGTTGTATTTATAATGATGTAGCACTATTGTTAAAAAATAAAAAAACAGATGGGGTTAACAGCAGGCATCTCATGTAGGGTGAGAAATGTATTGATATATTGGGATTATTCAATATAGGAAGCCAAATTAAAGACTAGACAAGAAACATATACAGTGAAACAGGTGTTTCCAGTGAAGAAAGCAACAACTATGTTTTTTTTTTCATACAATTGTTTACATTGATAGTACAGAAGTTCAAACTAAGAAGGTGATTATCGTGTAACATATTGGAGAAAGATTCATAAGGTGCATATGTGTTAATTTATTTTAGATGATCAGTGTGGTGGGCTGGATGTTTACTACAGTGTTATGGAAAACATGTTTTGCTGCCATATAATGATGTAGTACTATTGTTAAAAACTAAATAAAACAGATGGGGTTAACAGCAATCATCTCAAGTAGGGAGAGAAATATATTATTCAATATAGGAAGCCCAATTAAAGACAAGACAAGACAAATATACAGTAGAACAGGTGTTTCCAGTCAAGAAAGCATCAATTATGTTGTTTTTTTATGCATTTGTTTACATTGATAGTATAGAAGTTCAAATTAAGAAAGCTGGAAGCAATTGAAACATATTGGAGAAAGAATAATGCATCATTAAATAACACATTAGCTTAGCTTCTTGTCACAGAAGGCCAACATGTCAAGCTAAAGGCTCTAATATTCCCTAAAATGGCATTGATAGTCTAGAAGTTAAAACTAAGAAAGCTGGAAGCAATTTAATCATATTGGAGAAAGATTAGAGCTTGTTACAAGGACAATATAATCATAATAACTATTTATTTTTGTTATTGATGCATCATTAAAATAACACATTAGCTTGGCAACTTGTCACAGAAGGCCAACACGTCAAGCTAAACCCTCTAATATTCCTTGATTTTCATGCACTTGTTTACATTGATAGTATAGAAGTTCAAACTAAGCAAGTGAATCATATTGGAGAAAGATTCATAAGGTGCATATGTGTTAATTTATTTTAGATGATCAGTGTGGTGGGCTGGAGGTTTACTACACAGTGTTATTGTGAAACATGTTTTGCTGCCTGCTGTTGTTGTTTATCTCTGATAAGTGAGTGCTAAAGAGAGATGCAGCCAAGCTCCTAGCTTGATTACATGGATGTCTAAACAGCAGAAATACTCTGCACAGTCCCGTGTGCAGCTCACGTATCTGAAGCAATGTTATATTTCTAATTTGGTTGAGTGTGGTCCAGGCTTTTTAAGGGATTTTTAAGGGGTCCTCAGCAAAGTGGGAGGGTACAAATGATCATTGCAACAACAGTTTTTATTGCAGAGCCGATGTGTTCAATTGCATTCAATTGTACAGGTGTGTGCATCTTATTTTGTGCACTTCCAATAGATACACTCTGTCTGTGACATTTGCTATGGTCAGTATGTCACCAGTAGCATTAAAACTACTACTAAATGTCATTGTGGGTTGCCAGAATATCCAAAACAGAAGCCTTTCCACAACAGTACCACATACAACAGACATTACGCATATCTACATGTTGGAAATGTAGTTGACGATAGGGCTTGACAATATATCAATATTATATCAATACCGTGATATGAGACCGGATATCGCCTTAGATTTTGTATATCGTAATGTCGTATATGTGTCTTTTCCTGGTTTTA
>CAKAOH010025276.1:75999-142752 GCA_916701665.1 Sebastiscus tertius | reverse complement strand
AGAACATGCAAGTAAATGGAAGAAAACAATAAAGAAGTAATTAATGTCTGTTGTGTCAATAAAACAAACAAACAAACAAATAAAAAACAATTAATAACAATATACTGCAATATCAAAGGATAAATGTAAAAAACAAAAAAAAACATGAACTCTCTCTCTCTCTCTCTCTCTCTCAATTCAATTCAATTCAATTAAAAATTAAATTTGCTTTATTGGCATGACTCAGGTGAACAATATAGCCAAGAAGTAATTAATGTTTGTTGTGTCAATAAAACAAACAAACAAACAAAAAGCAATCAATAACAATATATTTCAATATCAAAGGATAAATGGAAAAAACAAAAAAAACAAAAAAAACAAACCCCATGAACTCTCTCTCCCTCTCTCTCCCTCTCTCTCTCTGTCTCTCTCTCTCATCTCTCTCTTCCTCTCTCTCTCTCTCTCCCTCACCCTCCCTCTCTGATTGGCTGCCGGTGGACACCCGGAGGAGCAGGTAGGTATCTCTCTCTCTCCTCTCTCTCTCCTCTCCTCTCTCTCCTCTCCTCTCCTCGGTGCTGAAATCGCTGCTCGTCGTGTGATAGATAATGTAAACGGCGATGAGGCCAACCGGAGCGTCAGCCAGTAAACACCAAAATGGACGATGATCTGTTCCAACTGAGACAGCTGCCGTGAGTAGACAACAACCTGCACATTAGCACCCTTGTTGGCTTTTATTCAGTCTATTATCTTCCACCGTGACAGCAGCATGCTCGGCCGACGCGTCGCCCTCTGACAGCCTCGCATCGTGCAGCCTATGATACAGTCTCTGATTAGCACATAACCTTAAAAACACCAGTCATTCAATTACAACATGTAATACCTAGAAATGCTCCTACATTAAGGGATAAATAAAAAAACAGCATAGCATGTTCATCTGTTTGTTTACAGTCGTATATCATTTTCTTAAGCAGACTGTTTTGGTTTTATTTATTCATAGGAGGTAGGTTTGTGTTATTTCTAAGCTGATTCAGTCTTAACTTGTAATTGTGTTTTTGCTGTCATGACTCAGTGCCTATACCGTGATTTATTCCAACCTCTGCTGTACATACATTAAGCTATATAAAGGCTGGCCCAGACAAGTCTAGCCTGGTCTGCATGGGGGACATTTCTCAAAGACATACAGCAAAACAACCATATATAGTCTTCTTCTTACAATAATGACAAACAAATGACATACTCATTTTCCCAAATTAAATTGTTTGTTAATCAAACAGTAACAATTATGAATATGTAACAAAATTAAGAAAAGACATATTACAGTTTTACTGGATATGTTCACTTTTTATATAAGGGGCTTGAAAATTATAGTGGTTTACAGTACGAGACAGACATTTCTGGATATCTCACAAACTCATCTGCATCACTCCCCACTGCAAGTAGGCTATGTTATGTAATTACAGTGATTAAGACATCACCGGCACTCTCAGACTTCTCCTATAGTGTTTCATCCTTAATGAACCATTGATTATCTACATGTGGGAGAAGATTATACCTTCCATCTGTAGACAACATGCATATCTCTGGGTATTTAGGCTTTATAAGCTTGCCAAGCAGTAAAGTGCAGAGCTGTCTGTTGGCCTGACATGGTTCCCCCATAGGACCATATTACCACCCATTCACAAAATCACAGCCAGAAAAAGCTCACATCACCTAGGCAACAGCCTTCGACTCTCATCCGTACACAGCTTTACCCTGGCACTTTTTAAACTCCCCTGACCAGACATATTGTAGAGATGGTAATCCTCATGGGGCTTTTAAAAACAATTATCTTAATTGTTGTTGTTTTTTTTTGTAGTGTCGTCCGCTTCCGTCGCACAGGTGAGAGCACACGCTCTGAGGAGGATGGCGAGAATAGAGAGCAGGTCGTCAGGATTGCAGAACAGACTGATCTGGAGTCTGTGGCGCTTGCAGACGGAGCACCGGTTCCTCGGGAGTTTGCCAATCCGACTGATGGTACAGTGTGACAGGGCTCCAGCTTACACACCCTGTCTTTCATAATAAACTCATACTCACCGTCTCAGTCAACATATTTTCTTATCTGTTTCCAAGGTCATGTGTGAAATTAATCTCATAAGCATATCTTGTATTAGAGAACAGTTTCTCCGAGGCATATTTGCTGTTTCAAGCTTTTTATTTTTACTTTAAAACCATCATCAGAAGCACGTAGAGGTGCGAGGAAACAACAGCTTGTTGGATCACTGTGTAAGAAACAACATCAGTACATATCAACACCTAGTGCTCTAAACCTCAGGTGTACAACTCAAGTTCCCTGTAGAAGCTCTTCACTGTTCAGAAAAGGTTTGTATCTGCTAATTGTTTTAATATTTTCTCATTCCCTCAGACACATTCATGGTAGAAGATGCCGTGGAGGCCATCGGCTTTGGGACGTTTCAATGGAAACTCTCCATCCTCACTGGTCTGGCCTGGGTGAGAACTGCTCTATACTAAAAATACACCATCCCAGATACTGTGTTTATGTGTGTGCATGTTATAATATATTACATGTCTCTCAGATGGCTGATGCTATGGAGATGATGATCCTCAGCATCTTAGCTCCTCAGCTCCACTGTGAATGGAGGCTGCCCAGCCTCGAGGTGGCCCTGCTTACATCGGTAATGGCCCTCTAATGTCTGTAAAGTGCTCTTGCTTGCAGTGCTATATGACCGTCCTGATAGCTATTGGTTAAGCGCTTAGGGTTTTTTAAGTGCTCGTACTGAGCAGTGACAACCATGTGGGAAACAGTAGGGTGTCTAATGTCATCATAAGATATGTGTTGCAATGTTTTGATTTGAATGACCATCAAAAGCAGATTTACTTTTCTGAGTATCATATAAAACAACAAGCAAACAGCAGATTTTACTAAAAGTGTTGCATAGAGAGGCTTTGAATGATGAGATGTAATTAATACAACTTTAATGAGAAGATAATCAAATAAAAAACACATTCAGTGACTTCCTGAGGCCCACACCAAAATGAAATGTCTACACTATGAAAATACACATGACATCATGTGTGCATAATATCAGCTGTGTGGTGAAATTATAGTCAAGCGTGCGTTTAAACTGCTGCAATCACATTAACATCATTTTTTTCATTGATGCAGGCAGTGTTTATTGGGATGATGATCAGCTCCTCTCTTTGGGGAAATATATCGGACAAATACGGCAGAAAGACAGTAAGTTCTAATAAAGCCTCTGTTTATATTTCTGCTTCCTGTGAGACAAACTTGATCTAGGTTATAGATGTTGAATGTTTAGCTTTTGGGTTTTTTTCTGAATGAAAGAAAGTGATCAATATCAGACACTCTCTCCTGAAGAGCTTTATCAGATCACCATCATTTATCCAGCCGCTTGTTATGTTTTGATTGTATGCACACACAGGGTCTCAAGATGAGCGTGATGTGGACCATGTTCTATGGCGTGCTGAGTGCATTTGCACCCATTTATGGCTGGATCCTCGTCCTCCGCGCGCTGGTGGGCTTTGGCATCGGAGGAGCCCCACAGTCGTGAGTAGCCCTCATTCATTATCTCTCTACAAATGACACTGTAATAATTAATGATGTGAGTTAGGATTAACTGTGAAGTGTCTCCCTCCTTATAAGGGTGACACTGTATGCTGAGTTCCTGCCTATGAAGTCCAGAGCTACATGCATCTTGCTGATTGAGGTATGGACTACCGTTATCTATCATCCATGGTGCAGACATGACATAACATGCATTGAAATGCTCTGTTTTTGCCTTGCAGATATTTTGGGCACTGGGCACCGTGTTTGAGGTCCTGCTAGCGATCCTGGTGATGCCCACTCTGGGCTGGCGTTGGCTGCTTGGTCTTTCCACCATTCCTCTCTTCATCTTCTCCATCCTGTGTTTTGTGAGTATGATGTTATCAGTCTGGAGACCTTCTGCAATATGTTCAGCAGAACAAATGAAAGCTTTGTCATGTCTGTTTGTTTGGTGGGGTGGGAGCAGTGGCTACCAGAGAGCGCTCGATACGACGTGCTGACAGGGAACCAGGAGAAAGCTCTGGCCACATTGAAGCGCATCGCCACAGAGAACGGAGCACCCATGCCACTGGGGAAACTCATCGCTGCCAGACAAGTAACAAGACAGTTTCTTCAGAGCATCAAAATTCTCTTAATATTATTCACGTGTGCTCCCAATTATGTTTGTTTATGTCTGTTTCTTTCAATTAGGAAGAGCGTGGAAAGATCCGAGACTTATTTTCATCACACTTTCGCTGGACCACAGTTCTGCTGTGGTTTATTTGGTAAATGGAGTGAATGATGATGATGCCGCCCACTCACATCCTGAGTCATTGCTCACTGATTTTCTTTTCTTTCTCTCTCTCTCCAAACAATATAATCTCCAAGTGCACACGCAAATTAATCAGTGTTTTTATTTGAAGTTTCTCACCACCATCGTTTCACGCTGTGTCTCTGGCTCCTCAGGTTTGCGAATGCCTTCTCCTACTACGGGCTGGTGCTGCTCACCACAGAGCTGTTTCAGGAGGGAGGTGCATGTGGAAGTGAGTCACTGCTCCAACACCGACAGCTGCCTTCACACACTCAACAACACACACACACACACATTTTTAATTTGCCACACTGATAAGAGAGACTTTGTAGTTCAGTGACATGTGTGTTGAACCCAGGAGATCAATGTATGGCATTTTAGATGTCTTAGCAGTGAAGGCACAGCTGTAACTGATAAAATTGACGGCTCCGATGACACTAATAGAGCAGAGTCATCGTTAATGTAATTAGTTACACCTGTGCTTTTTCTACTGTGCCAAGTCAAAAGGTCTACACATGTGTACAGTATGTTGCAGTGCTGGGTGTGTACTATCTATATATTTCTGTTGTTTTATACCTCCCTCTAGTGTCCAAAGGTAGTAAGATGGAGCTCCGATGCAACTTGGAGTGTAAATATCTGAACTCTGACGACTACAAAGACCTGTTGTGGACCACCTTGTCTGAATTCCCAGGTAGGTACACATCAGTTAGTTCTCTGTGTCTTAAACTCAGTCAATATATTTGTCTTTATAAAATATGGCAGCACATTTTCCCACTGTACCATAATTACTTTATATTTACTAGATAACTAAACATTGGTACAGAAAAGGTAATAAAAGGTTTAGTACTCTGGAATGATGTGAATGGTGCATCGATTTACAACTGTTTATGTAATCAATAGTAAGCGTTGATGCAGAAAGGTAATTAAGTGGTAATTTTTTGTCATTTGTTGGTATTAAAAAGGTCATCATAATGCTAAATGCTATGTAGATATTACACCTGTTACTACATTACTTCAGAGTATTGATAGAACAGCAATAACTTAGAAGTAATTCATCATCATAATAATAATGTTAATAGAGCGCTATCACGAGGACACTTTGGCAAGGAGTTAATTAAACAACGGGGGGCCCTGCTGGCATGCCAGCTAACTGACAAAACAAGTCTTGAAATTTGGTACTGACGTACTTTGGGCAAGTGTCTAACAGTACAACTTTGACATTTTTAGGTTACATGAAAAATCACATCACACTTATAATTTATAGTCAAAATCCGAATTTTTGAAAATGAGGAAAAATGCTAACATTGTGTTTATTAAATGTTTTCCATATGAAATTTATTTTTAGACTGCGTATGTGTGCATATCTTTGATATTCAACTTGTTATGAGTTCATAGATACCAAATACTTTATTGAGGTCCTTGTAGTTTTTGAGATACAACCATTTATCATAGTATATGTAGTATTTTGGCAAATAGGACTACTGCTTTTTCCTAAAATATAAAGGAGTCCATTACAAAAGACTCACATGCTCAAATACTAGATATAGTATGATAAGAAAAACTCACTTTTCAGCCAAAATTTCTCACATTTGTGCTTAGGCAAGCCCAGAGAACACTTCCAAACTAAAAAAAAACATTAGTTGGTGCGCCCCGGTGGCTCATCTGGTGGAGCGGGCGTCCCATGTGACGGGGCTGAGGCCTTACCGCAGCGGCCCTCGGTTTGGGTCTGACCTGTGGCCCTTTACTGCGTGTCCTCCACTCTCTCTCCGCCTTTCATGGCTGTCACTGTCTCTATCAAATGGGGGCAAAAGCCAAAAAGATGATCTTTGAAAGAAAAAAATTCATTTGTGGACACAAATGGGTTAACATTATTAGTTACACCTTTGCTTTTCCTGCAATGTCCTGTCAAAATGTCGTTGTAATAAGTAAAACCATGCATTCATCCGTGTGATTACTGCACTGTGAAACAAAGAGCAAACCAGCATATCATATTTTACAAACATTTTGAATTGTCACATAGGACTGCTGGTGACACTGTGGGCTATCGATCGACTGGGAAGGAGGAAGACCATGGCACTCTGTTTCTTCGTCTTCTCCATGTGCATCATTCCACTCTACGGCTGTGTTGGGAGGTATGAGGCAGACACACTGAGGAGAATGTTAAACATGAAATTGTGGATCCACCATTCATCCAGCATTACTGGTTCCTCTGTTACAGAGCATCCATGACGGTGTTGATATTCATCGCCAGAGCGTTCATCGCAGGAGGATTCCAGGCTGCTTATGTGTATACTCCAGAGGTACGGTATCCAACCAAAGTGCAGTTTTTGCTTGTATTGTGTAAAATGCAGTTACTAGTAGAGCTCAGGTCAAAAAATAGCTGGGTAGATGGAGCATCAGGGCAGCCTGCTCAGTATGCTTTGAAACTCTGCAGGTGTATCCGACAGCGACCAGGGCGTTGGGTCTGGGAACGAGCAGTGGCATGGCCAGAGTCGGTGCCCTCATTACACCTTTCGTTGCACAGGTAACACCCTTCTATCAGGTTACTCATTTAAACACATCACAACACAACAACTCATTTTTGTTCGTTCCTGCATGGGCTTCATCCTGCAGGTGATGTTGGAGTCCTCTGTCTACCTGGCTCTTTCCGTGTACTGCTGCTGCTGTCTACTCGCTGCCATCGCCTCCTGCGCTCTGCCAATTGAGACAACAGGCCGGGGCCTGCAGGAGTCCAGCCAACGCGAGTGGGGCCAGGAGATGGTGGGCCGGGCCTCCTCCCAAAGCTCAGGGGGCAACCCTCCCTCCGGCTCCGGCTCCAGCTCCCAGGGCTGAGGACATGTCGGCTGGAGTACATCTGAGACCACAGTGAGGAAAAGAGGCAAGGAGAGGAAAAAAAAAAAGCTGGAAAAAGCAGCTTTCGGTGTCCATCTCCAGTCCCATCCTACGACTCTTCAGTTTAGGCACCACAGTGGCTTCAGAGAGCCAGGCAGCACAATATTATTTATTATATTACATAGTCTTCAACCACCATCGCTGTCACAATTTTGCCACTGAAAAAACTGCACACGGGGTGACTGGAAAGACCAAATGACCTACGCGAGTGCAAGATTGATAAAATAATTGGTGGACGACATGTGAAACATTCTTGGACAAGTGAGGATTCAAAAACTTCAAGCAAAGTGTTTTGAATCCTTCTTTTCTAATGTGAGAGAAGCAAAGGAGAATAAAGAGGATAAAAGTGTGAGAGCCTTAAAGCTACCTTGTGTTTGAGAGACTTCTCTTAAACCTTTGAAAAAGCTGTGTATTAGCGTGCGGGACTTAAATGCGTAGATAAGAAAGAGCACCATCTTGTGCACACAAATTGTCTGTTAGAATACACAAGCTTTATAAAATGTGCATCGCTGGAGAGAGGAGCAGTTCAACATCATCAAATCAACTGACCATTAGATTAAATACAGTCTGGGGCTTAAGATTCACTTCTGTCAAGGAAAGGACGTACTGCCCACAGTAAGTTACTGTGTTAAACCAAACCCTGTGTTAAATATGTTCTTTTCTTTTGTGTTAGTTTTATTTCACACATTTTGTTCATAACAACCTGACAAATCTGCCAATGCCTTCATCAGAGCATAATGACATCATTCAGTCGACGATATTTCATGATTATAGCACAACTGGAACGAGTCCACAGATCCTGGGCTGCATTTGAAGACAGCATTATGTAAGTTAACATTGAAGTATTAGGAAATCTGAGTATTTTCATCACCCAAAGTAGACTCAACCTAGTTAACATAAGTATCTGGTGTAAGGGTCTATAAATGCTGCGTCTCTCGCTCTACTCAGACTTTGAGGCTGTGCACACATTAGACCTACACCTTCATTTAGCAGGATGTTACATTCTGTCTTTCTGTAAATAATGTATCAATACCTGGTTTAGTTGTTGTCTTTGCTTTTGTTTGTAACAAAGGTGATGTGGAGATGGACTTTGCCCGGTCTGAGTGACACACTGAGCAAAGTTTTGTTAAAAAAAAAAAAGAGAAAGATTAACTAGTTCAGGTCCAGCAAGCCAACTCTTTACCTGCCAGTGTTTGAGATATAGTGCTGAATTAAGTGTCTGTGTGCACAGATTGTTGTCAATGCACTGGATGTAAATGTGTATGATACAATAGTAAATAATCTTTCAAAAAGAGCAGTGGATTCATGTTATTTATTACTAAACAGTGTGATTTTATCAGCTATAATCATCATCTATAAATTTGTCTACTTTTTCTGTATTTACTGACAACATGTTCAAAAATATGTACACTTGATATAGGGCGGCTGTGGCTCAGAGGGTAGAGCAGGTCGTCCACCAATCGGTGGTTTGATCCCCGGCTTCTCCGGTCACATGTCGAAGTGTCCTTGAGCAAGATACTTAACCCCAAATTGCTCCCGAAGGCTGAGTTAATGGGTATTTAGATTAAATCCTGATGACCAAAGTTGGCACCTTGCATGTCAGCCTCTGCCATCAGTATGAATGAATGGGTGCTGACATGTAGTGTAAAGCACTTGAAGTGGTTGGAAGACTAGAAAAGCATTATATAAATACAAGTCCATTTAACATATACTTTATATAAAATCTCCTATGGATTTATGTATGATTTTGTTACATGTGAATGAGCCATCTGTTAATTAATAATGTATGAGAACGACAGGAGTGTCTCCTCTTTAAATTTACATACAAGTTACATACATTACATTGTTTTATAGAGATGTAATTATCCCAAAGGTATATGATGCTGAATATCTGTTTAATTTGAATGTTAGTTATAGATAGCTTGTGCAGTATGGGATACAAGGCACTGATGTTGAAATTCAAAGTGCACCTATCAGTACACTGCTGGACACAAATTTACAAGCGAGCTTTTGGACCTTTGCCTTTTTGTTCCACGATCTGACCGAATAGCCTCGCCGCCTCCTGGGAGCAGCCTCGGTGAATGGTGAGTCCGAAACCTCCGTGGCCGTAGTTGTGTATCACCTGAATGAGAACCACCATACTTTAGAAGTTGAATGACTCCAACATTCCCATTAATAATTCCCATGTTGAGCTGTTAAAGTTTACCTCGACTGTAGTTGCACCAGATTGTATGGTCTCCCTCTCCAGTCGGACTTTGCTGCGAACAGGCCTGAGGCCGGCCCAGTCCTCTACGATCCTGGCATGCTGAAGTTAGTAACAACAAGACATCATCTTTCTCAAGCTTGAAATTTTGCAGAAAAATCATGTTTCATCAAAAACATGTTTGAGGGCTGAATTACAGAATAAGTATACTAAATATATCGAATGTTAAATACTTTAGCACTACAGAAGACCCATTGTAAATCATTTATTACAGTCGACACAGGAAGACTTTTTATGGGTTTAATCACCTCACCTTGAGAGTAGGCTCGAGCTGGCAAGCTTCATCCCAGATTTTCTTATGGTCAGTGGAGTTGTTCTGTTCGCTCCAGTTTCCTAACTGGAAAAGCCCACCGACTGTCACCAGACGACTCCTGCAGACACGGAAAAACAACTTTCCGTCTAAAAATAACACTGTAATCTCAAATTACACAACACCATGTGGTCGACACAGTACAACCACTGTAATTTTTGCTGGCAACATGCATTGTGTGTATGATCCTATTCCTCACTATAAACACTACAGGAGAAGTTTGTTCCTAAAGTGTCACTAGCACTACCCTGGAATGATGTATGGTGAATTGTAGACTCCTGCTGCGAAATTGTGGGTAAGAACCCAATGCTTCAGCCACGGAGCATCCACCTGAAAAACAGAGGAATAACAATGTTCAACCACTATTTCCATGGTGCCTTTATAGCTGGTTATAAACTGTTCACTCTCACCTTCACTATCTGGCCCCGGCCTGGTTTGAGCTCAGGGTCCGGTTGGAGCTCGCCCGATCTCATCCCAGTGCAGTTTATTACCACGTCTGCCCCAGTTTCTGCCAGCTAAATACGGGAAGCATGATAAGAGAAAACAAATAGTGATAACATTGTGTGAGGCTTTCTGGAGGTAAGTAGGAAAATACAACATCCTGGCTGTTATGATTTAACAGACTTGATATAAAAATCTAAAATCATGCCTAAAATATTAAAATAAAACATAATAATATATAACAAAACATATGCAGCTATGATAATGAAAAGTCTCTACTAACCTCCTTGAAGGACTGTATTTTCCTGTGATAAAATTTCACACCCCTTTTTTGCAACCTGAGAATAACACAAAACCAGATGTATATTACGAGGAAAGGACTCCTGAAAAATACACGTTTTGACTTCTGTTAAACTAAAACCACTAAAGATATCTTAAACAACATATGAGGACATCACTCATTCATTACACAGCGTATAGGGATTTGTATGTTGAGGACAATAATCAGGTCATTCCCATCTTGCAGCTGTTTGAATTTGCCTTTTTCCCAGCCTGCAGCGCTCAGTTGGTGACCACTGATTGTACACTACTTTTTACCGTGCACTGTGGGATCATTTTAGTTTACAATATGGGTATATATACCAGATAACAAATGGTAAACACAGTAAATAGTAAACCATTTTAGCCAGACAGACAGACTAGCTCAACTGAAACCATGTATTGAACATGTAAGATAAGATAAAACTTTATTGATACCTTAGGAACAGAAAGCGATAAGGGTGTCTCCTTTCATCATTTTATTGTGTAATAAATGATGTCGCAAATCAGTGCTTACACATATTAACTGGGTTTGGCTCAGGACTTGTTATGTTCTGGTATAAAAAAAAAAAAAAAACACACTCACCAATCCATCAGCCAAGGTAAATATGTTTTACCTTCCACCATGAGAGCAGTGTTGAACCACCCATAACTGGACACATTAGAAAAGACACACACATATTATCATACATTTTATCGTATCTTTTATTGGGAACCATGCAATAAATTGTTGAGTAAGAAAAAAACAATTAGTTTATTTCAGAAAATTGTAGTATAATTTCTTTCTTTCTTTTTTTCTCTTTATTACCGGAAATGTTGTAGATGTCTATATAATTTTATTATTTATGTTTTTCTTTTGGTTTTGTGTTATAGGAAGATGCCTTGTAAGGAATAATGTACAGCGAGCCGGTCATTGATGTGAAATAAACCCCGACAGGGCGTTAATAAACAGCATTATTACACGGCTTTGTCGAATACTCGATTCTGATTGGTCAATTACGGCGTTCTACGGTCTGTTATTTTTTTATAGCAGACTGTTGCTATGGGCGCAGTTCTGATGTTGGACTCTGGCGGATCGTTTTTGTGTGAAATTATTGATTTCTTAAGTAAGTGGCAGTGTAATAAGCAGGATAATGTACAGCTATCGGGTCATTGTTGTGAAATAAACCCCTTCAGGGCCATGCAAGACCCCGACGCGAAAGCGGGTTTATTTCACAACAATGGATGGCTCACTGTACATTATCCCTTACGAGTCTTTTAATCCCATGTAGGAAGGGTCCAATGTTTGGCATGACATGGTTACAGATAACTAACCAACTAACTAACTACGTGCGGCTCTACTTTATGTTCTTTCAGTGTTTTGCTTTCATGGCAGTTTCAGACAGAAACCTACTTGTATCCGGGGAACAGCTGTAGTTCTCGCTGTGTGAGCTGTCTGAAGCCCAGGACAATATCTTTAAATGAGGGATCCTGCAATCAAAAACAAGTCAGCATCACATCATTTATGTCCTAATCATGTGCTGGCTGTGTTCGTTTGCTGTCACACAATAAAGAGTCTCAATTAACCCCTGAGTCTGAGTTTAAACCCAATCCTTAGTGAGGCCTCTCTGTTATTGTTTTCCAACCACTGCAGCCAGGCATCCATCTACGTGTGGCTGAACAAAGCTCTTCTTTCAGTCAGGCTGAATTCTCATGGACTGTGTTTATGGTTGATATTGCACTGGTGTGTGATACATTTATGAAGTTATAATTATATGAGGTTACTGCAGTGCCTTTGCTCTTGGTTGTAAAAGGCTTCTGAAAGAAGGTCAAATCTTATCTTTGAGGCCAGATTGACCGTGTGCTCTCCAAGAACAAAGCAGCGCTACTCACTGGGGCTGGTTCAGTGCAGACGTTGTAGCCAGACTGAAGGAATATACCCATCTCTATGGACTCTGGTGAACGGAGGTGGCTCAGCAAGTAGTCAAATGTCTCTTTATTCCATTTTCTAAATGTGAGGACAAATACAGCATTATAATTTTTGCAGATAAAGTGGGAAATCAAAAGAGAGTGGAGGTGACTGCACTTACGTCTCCTGGACGTTGCCCTTATCGTAGAGGTATGGCTGCCAGAAGCCAGCAGCTCCATCACTAGTGGTCAGGGGTGTGAAACGGTCTGCATACACCTCGATGGTCAGCGGGCTGACGATGGAGTGATACTGTTCATAGATACTCTGAGCTGTTGACAGGCCGATGACTCCGGCTCCAATCACTGCCACCCGCATGTCTGGATTAACATGAGACACACACAACACCAAACAGGTTAGGTGTGAAAGCACACACCCACAAAAGGCATCCTCTGTATGTAAACAGACCAACATCTTCCTCTCTATTGTATTGTATTGTATTGTAATATACAAGATAAATTATGTTTGGATTAGGGCTGTCAAAGTTAACGCAATAAGAACGCGTTAACGCAAATTTGTTTCAACGCCACTAATTTCTTTAACACATTAACACAACTTGGGATTTTTAGGTTGTAGCGGGCTCAGTTTTAGAGTGAAGATACTGGCATCATATGAAACTAGAAAACCTAAGGAATCCATTGTTACCAACCATATCATACTAATTAGCACGTTGCGAAGGAAGCTCAATAACGCTCAAAATTTACACTGAATTTTCGCGAGGAAAAACTGCTGTGGCCATTTTCAAAGGGGTCCCTTGACCTCTGAACTCAAGATATGTGAATGGAAATGGGTTCTATGGGTACCCACGAGTCTCCCCTTTACAGACATGCCCACTTTATGATAATCACATGCAGTTTGGGGCAAGTCACAGTCAAGTCAGCACACTGACACACTGACAGCTGTTGTTGCCTGTTGGGCTTGAGTTTGCCATGTTATGATCTGAGCGTATTTTTTATGCTAAATGCAGTACCTGTTAGGGTTTCTGGACAATACGTGTCATTGTTTTGTGTTGTTAATTGAGTTCTGGTAATAAATATATCAGGGCTGTCAAAGTTAACCCAATAATAACGCCACTAATTTCTTTAACGCGTTAACGCAACTTGCGATTTTTAAGTTGTAGCAAGCTCAGTTTTAAAGCTAAATGCAGTACCTGTGAGGGTTTCTGGACAGTATTTGTCATTGGTTTGTGTTGTTAATTGATTTCTAATAATAAATAAACTCGGAAAAAAAAGTTTGGAAATTTGTGTTTCCGTTGCTGTGGGATGGCGTTCCATTCCTCAACCAGGATGCAACTTGGTTTTGCGGAACACCAGGTTCAACTTGCCCTATCGCATGGGCCTTATCCAGGTTAGACCAACATGGCATGCCGATTCTTGCATTGACAAAATTCTCTGCCAATACTAAACAGTGTATTCTCCTGTTGGTATTGACTCTTGTTTTGAGCTCAAGGTGCTGCCAATCAGGTCTGGCCTGTTGAGTGCTGCGCCCTACTAAAGTGATAATTTGGTGTCTGTTACAAGCATCCAATCATCAAATCCACCAAACCACTCAAAACAAGACTCAGTACCAACAGGAGAATACACTGTTAAATGTTTCTTGGGCGCTCCCCACATAATCAGCTGTGCTGCTCATCCCACAAATGCATGATCCTTACAAGTTGGACATCATTGTGAAGGTAAATAAACAGACTTTCCAACGATGTAAAATACAATGCCAATTAGCATTGATACAACAGAGAAATAATCCACCAAACGCAAATTTCCAAACTTTTTTTTCTCCGAGTTTATATACATACATTTGGATAAAGCAAGCATATTTGCCCATGCACTCCCATATTGCTAAGAGTATTAAATACTATTAAATACAATTCTCCCTTTAAGGTACATTTTGAACAGAGTAAAAATGTGCGATTAATCATGGACAATCATGCGATTAATCACGATTAAATATTTTAATCGATTGACAGCCGTAGTTTGGATAGAAGATTAGGAAATTACTGTTCTGTTATTATTTCAACATCATTAAACAATGCATTATTTCAAAATGTATTATTACTATTATTATTATTAGAAGTAGTAGTAGAAGTAGGAGCATAGTACAGATAATGATAATAATGCATACAGTGCACTTTAGACTAAGCCACTGGAGTTATCCTGCACTATACTCATTTTTAACAGTCTCTTCTGCACTATAATCACTTTTTTAATAGTCCTGTATCACAGCTGTTACCCTGCACTATACTCACTTTTAACAGTTTTCTTCATCTCCTTGTATTTTTATATCTGGTATATTTTTTTGTACTTTGTACTTTGCACTACTAACTTTTTTACTGCCTTTTTACTAACATGTTTTGCACTATGGTACTGTGATGCTGGAAACTTGAATTTCCCTCAGGATCAATAAAGTTACTATCTATCTATCTATCTATCTATCTATCTATCTATCTATCTAGATCTATTGAGTAGAAGAAGTTAGAAGGCTTGAAAATAGTCTAGAAATACTGCAGTATTTCTAGACTATTGGAGAACTCCGATAGAAACCCTAACAGAGTTGGCCAAATCCTGAACCACATCTGAGTAAAACATTCACAAACTCTGCAGCTAAAAATAGCAGAGTGTGTAACGGAGCGGACAACATGTCGGATAAATAATAGCAACATCATAGTTTTGCATATCGCTGACGTGGAAAAGGCTGCACAACAGAACAGATATTTATAACAGATGATCCACTCACAACCGAACCTGTGTGATTTCCAAAAAGTTTTGCTTTACCTGCTTCAGACTAGCTTACTTCCACCACTGCAGCAGGACTTGTTAACGTTTGATCCACAACTCCTCAGACTCAACCTCAACTCACCCTCTGGTCCAGCTGTCACATGGCGGAGGGGCGGAGACTGCAGCCTCCCAGCAGCAGCACGTACTGTCATCATCATCCTCCTCCTCATCATCATCATCATCATGGGAGTAGCATCTGTGATTCAAAGCTCAACTATCAGTGCCCCCTTTACACTGTGTATTCGTGGACATGCATGTATTCACACATTGTTTTCTGCGAGCTGTCATGTGAATAGGCCTATACCTGTTTATATCACGGAGGGAGCTCTGGGTGGATTGTAGGCCTATGGGTTCAAATGTATTATATTTTTCAAACTATTTGAAAATATGACGCCTATAGCTGTTGCCATGCATGGAGGAACACATTCAGGACATTTCCCCACATGCATATTGCTCTTTGCATAGGCCTACTATATTGTTACAACTTGGTCAGACAGAAATAAAATACAGTAAGTAATTATTGGAATCATTAATAATATTACCCCTGTTATATAAAAAATAAAAATATTAAATTTAAAACATTAATGCAAGACCTAGAAGCAGAGTCAATCGGGAGCTGTCTGTGTTTCTGAATATTTTCACTTTAGCGTTGGCTTCAAACACTTGATATTATTCAAGCATATTATTATGCTATGTATTTATTTTGCATTTGTTTTATGTTGTGGCGTCTGAAACTTTAATGTATGTTTAAATGCTGCTGTCTTGGCCAGGTTTCTCTTGCAAAAGAGATTCTTAATCTCAATGAGTACTACCTGGTTAAATAAAGGTTAAATAAAATAAAAAATATATATATATGTGTATTATCAATATGGCTGCCATGAAAACTGCCACAGTTCTCAGTGTAATAATATCCTCCTGTTATACCACTGCACCTCTTCATTCTCCCCACATATATGAAGCACTTACAAACCACAACTAGATGTGGTGTTACTGATATCATTAATGAATCCTTGAGTGCTGCAGTGCTGTTTAATGTCCATGCTGGCTCCTCTCAAAAGGCCCTCTTCATATGCTCTCCAAGCAGGACAGCTCACACAACACATAGTCAGTAATTATATTAATGTAGTCCGAGGAATTTAATGCCACACAGGACACAATTACTTTGGGGCTCTAGTAGTTTCAGTTTTATGTTTACCATAATTTTAAAGGTCCCATATTGTGCTAATTTTTAGGTTCATACTTGTATTTTGTGTTCCTACTAGAACATGTTTACATGCTGTAATGTTCAAAAAACACATTATTTTCCTCATACTGTCTGCCTGAATATGCCTGTATTTACCCTCTCTGTCTGAAACGCTCCGTTTTAGCGCATTTTGACGGAATTGCAACAGAATTGCGTTGCTAGGCAACAGCTTGGGTCCATGTATACTTCCTGTCAGCTGATGACATTCACATACACTGCAACCAGGAAATAAACTAGGACACATTTAGAATATTTATGTTTAAAATTGTGTCAAGGGTCTAAATATTGTATATTCGTGACATCACGAATGGGCAGAAATCCTGACGGCTTGTTTCAAATGCAGAGTTTCTGAATACGGGCTGTGTGTATTTCCCTGTGGATTGAGTGTTTCGATACTTTCACAGTATTTATATAGGATTAAGCCTGCTTTATAATAAAAAAACGTGAAAATCTCACTTTTTTATAATATGGGACCTTTACGTATTATTAACAGAGTGCAGAATCAATATGAGTTATCTTATCTGTACATGTGCTTTTACAGTTCTAGTTATAGCCTTTACAGAAAATTGCTTCAAATAAAGACAAAAAATAAACAAAATACGGAAAACAGAAACAAAACCTGTTACATACATACGTCACAACCATAAACCCACCACTTAATATGGAAATGTACAATAGATATGTACAAAAGTACACTTACATTTCAACATCTTTCACAAAACCCCATGTGGAACTGCCAGGAGACTACACCATCGTATACACTGTCTTTGCCTTCAAACAAAGATACAAATTTATGTAAAACCTGTACTCTTTCACCATTTAACGAGGTACAATTACAGAGTGTGCTGTTTTTAAGCTAACACAACTGTCCGCCACGTGATGTGAATCTCGCGGGTTGTTTCAGGAAGAAGGACCATGATGCACTTGGCGGAGTAGCACTATTATTACTCAACGCTGCCACCCTGTGAACAAAGTCCACATCTGCCTGTGTGGCAGTGTAATTCACATCTCACTTACTTAACAATGTTACTTGCATAAGAAAAAAATAAATAATAACATTTAACTTTAAAGACATTTTGGAACTATAACACCTCTAAGTGGAAAAATACATTTGAATTAATTTACTGTTACCTGTGATAATGGACAATTAACCTCTATCTGAGCAGGAGCGGAGCCAGATGTTGCAGACATTTGGGGCTCAGCCCAAACATATAGGGGGGTCCGGGGGCATGCTCTGCCAGGGAGATTTTTTCCCCCTATTTACGGTAGCTTTATGTGCTATTTTCAAGATTCAAGATTCAAGCCCTTTATTGTCATTGTGTAGTACAACGAAATTAGATTGTGACAATCCCATAGGTGCTAATGAAAAGATAATACAATAAAAAAAGAGATAGTGCAATATAAATATAAAAAATATAAAAGGTAATACAAAATAAAATATAAAAATACAATATGTATATTGATGAGATGACAGTTTTGCCAGATTATTGCACAAAGTGTCTGTCACATAATTATATAAATACTGCACATGCATCAGATAATTATTGCACCGAGTGATCAGCATATGTTATTGCACATGTCCGTAACAGTAGATTTACATTTACATCCTATTTTGTATCTTTTTGTTCTCCAACTGTCTTCATCATTCTGAAACCATTACACAACAAATGTTAAGGATGACTAATTTTCACTTCTGCCACCACCAACATTGACATACATGTAATGTTACTATCTTTACATAACATAGATAGGGTAGGAATTTGTTAAACAGCAATACTAATCTTAAAACCTATATTTTTGTTATGCTATACTGGAGTAGAGTTCAAGGAATAAATGTTAAACTGACAAATCTGCAACACTGGAATGGAAATGCCATATTAATCTGGGCTGCTATAATTTTAAATCAAGGATCCCCAATAAAGTCAAGTAAATGTGTTCTTCAATACTCAATTGAATATTAGGCCAACAGAATAACATTTATTCAATTAGATAAAATAAGATATACTTTATTGTCCCCGTGGGGAAATTTTTTATATTAGATGTATTTGGGGAATTGTATAGTAGTAGTAGTAGTAGTAGTAGTAGTAGTAGTAGTAGTAGCATAGAACAACCCCCCATGACAATATTAGGGTGGACCTATAGATGGCGATATTTCCTCAGTGATGGAACTTTTGCTCCATTGGGTCCAGTCAGAGAGACTGGACCTAATAGGGATAAATGACACAAAGTTGAAGGTATTTTAAAAATCTAAGAGCTTCAGGGCTTTAGAGAAAAGATTTCGGGCTGGATATTATTATTATTTGTAGTGGCCATTTGTCGCAAAAATCAAGATCAAACTTAAATCAAAGGGCCACTGACGCACCATAGGTATGTGGTTTATGCATGCAAAAGAGTCCATTGTCCATGCAAAATGTATGTGTTTCTGATGGTTTATTTGTCCCAGTTTATTTATCCCCAAAAGCCCACACAGGTGCGTGCTGGTCCTATACCTACCTATCTACCTACCTACCTATATAACCACAGGTGCCCACAATTTTACCCAATTCATAAACAAAAGAAAACAAAATACAAATTACACAAAAAAACTAAATATAGGGTACTAAAAAAGAAAATAATAAAACTAAACAAAGCAAAATAAACTAATAGATATATTAGAAAATAACAAATCCAACAATGCTACTTATTATTAGAAAAACAACAACTAAATACTAACAACAAATAAATAGCTCAATTTTTATTATTAATATTGTCATTATTATTATTAATAATAATAATAATAAATATTACAATATTAGTATTCATTATTACAATATTATTATTATTAATGATAATAATAATAACAGTAATAATAATTATTATTATTATTATTATTTTTATTATTTTATTTATTTATTAATTTTATTATTTTCTGCTTGCCACTGTCTTCTGTTGAATCGAATTTGAGGTTATTCATATATTGCAGTGCTCTGTAACTGCATTTTAAAATATCTTTATTCTGTTTTATTCCATTGTAATAAACTTATTTTCTTCTATAGGTCTATACAATCTTGTTTTATTTTGTTAAATCCTGTTTATTTTATATATATGTATATATTGTATTAATGGCATTTTCAGTCTTATATAAAGCACTTTGAATAGCTTTATTATTGTAGTTTTTTTTGTGATTATTATTATTATTTTATCACTATATAGTAACAAGTTTGCATGGTGATGTCCGGGGCCTTGAAGGCAGCACTTCCTGCAGACAGACAGCCAGCCCAGCCTGCTGCAGGATAACACGGCTCCTCTCTCTCTCCCTCCATCCATCCGTCCATCCATCACTTTGTATGTACCGTTAGCACCACCAGCAGCAGCAGCAGCTAGCAGCAGCTCACCAGGGCCCAGCGGCGCCGGCCGGTGCATCCACAGCTTCCTCCAGCCATGGCGTTGGTCACTCTGCAGCGGTCCCCGACACCCAGCGCCGCGTCCACCGCCAGCACAGCGACCACGACCGCGGGGGAGGTCAGTCAGTTTGGTTTCCCGGGGGTTGAACAAGAAACGATGCTGAGGATGAGGAGGAGGATGTGGGAGATGTTGCCGGGGAGACAGGCCCGCTGATTGAAGCTAGCTACATTAGCACCGTTAGTCAAGGCCTATTGAAGGAGGTTGGGACACACGTCATAACTTTTGGGTATTACGCATGCGCAGTAGAGTCTGGCTGGAATTGAGCCAATCGTACCGCAGCTTCAGTCACACTGCGCATGCGCAATACCACACACCCCCAAGACTGGTCACCCAGCCTCCTTTTATAAGCCTTGACTAGCGGCTTCGTTACTGTTAGCTAACGGTAGCTAGCTTTACTATTAATCTGATATTGCCGGTCACCACATAAACCAATACGACCTGTACAGTTCTCATTTTTAAATACAATTAAATTATAATAAAAAAAACACCTGTTAGCTAAATGTGGTGTTAATTTTAAAGAGGGGGCTGAGCTTGACAAGTGCCTTATGAATGTATTAAGCTGTAGCTAACGCTAGCTAGCTGGTGATGATGTGAGTGGCTGACATTGACATTAATACAGCTTTATAACTGTGTATGTCTGCACAGCAATAACAGGGCACTTCATGGTGCCTCTGCAGTCCAAAAACATGCTAAATTCACATTAATTTACTCATATTAAATGTGAGATTTTTATGTTTTTAGTCTGGTGGCTTGGTTGAGCTGCATTTTCTTTTTCAAATTAGAGGAAGTCAATTACACTGAATATTTCTGTGTCAATTCCCACTGTGCTGTCCTGTTGGTGTAGAGGAGAGTATGAGATTTACAGTCTGGTAAAAACTGCCATAAGATTAAACTTTAAGGTTTGCTTACATATCTCTATCTCAGTAGAGAGTCACAGTTTGAGCAGTTAGTTTTATGTACACTTACAGCAAAGGAAAAAGGTGATTGCTCCCCCCTCAAAACTATAATCATGCAAAGATAACTTCCTTTGCTACTTTCAAGTGCAAGTATTTTCTCTTCACTGCCATTTGAGGGCGCTAATCACCAGCTATAAAACAGGAAAGCTCACCTTATCCTGCTCTGTATGACCAAATCAGAGGAAACAGACATGACATAATGTGTTATAATATCAGTAATGTGATATATGATGGCAAGTTAAGGGCTTTATAAATAAATAGAAACTAGTACCTGTCACTTCTTGCTGTTAGAGAGGCCCAGTGTAATGTAATGTAATGTAACTGCATATAAGGCCTGTGTTAATCCATACAGACACGGCATAGATGGTGTACAGTTATCAGAGTTGAATAGTTGAATTTAAGTTTTGATAGTTTTATTTATTTTTACATTTTATAAAACTTCAGAGAGATATTATTTATTTATTTATTACAATTTTCATTTAACTTTATGAGAAGCTGGGAGCTTCCTGTCCTTTTATTTTAAGATAATATTGAAAAGTTCTCTTTTAATTAAACATATGCTTTAAGGCATTTCAACGAAGTTTTGTGTTAATCCCATTTTTGACACCAAGATTTAAATTTTACTGCAAATGTATATTGGTTATCGGTCTCCTTGACTACTAATAATCAGTATCGGTATCGTTCCTGCAAAACCCATATCGGTCGATCCCTAATCTATATAGCTGGGTGTATTTACATCCATCAATGTTTGAGCTGGAGATGACAACATTATTTTCTACAGTATGTTCGATACCGTGCAACATGGTTGTTGCTCATTGTAAATACATTGCTCTATATATAATGGAGTTAGTTTTGTTGATTTGACTGGGATTCATCTGTGTACCTCAATGTCTTGCTGGAGCGGTTGGTGTAGTCCAGCAGCGTGGTGAGGTGTGACAGATAAAGCTGGCTGGAAGCTGCTGCAGCTATGATGTCATCTACTCGTGAGCGGGGTGGGTGGGGTAGTGGAGTACTACTGTATGAGGCAGTTAATGCGTGAGATTATTTCACCTAATACACAATAATGGAAAGCTAGTCATGCAGTGTTACGTGCTCCTCTTGCAGAATGATTTTCTTACATCGAATGGTGCTAATTTTTCTGCATGCCATTGCATTTATCTTTTTTTTTCTGCTGAGTATATGTGACTTGCTGCAGCTGTACATCTGTGGCTATAGACTTTCCCTGACAGTGGCTAGTTTCAGTTCACTGTTCCTAAATGACTGAGCTGAATTAGTCCAATTTTGGTCAAAGTCACTCATGAATTTGAACACATAAACTGTTCCATTTTGTGGTTTTAAAGGTCCAGTTTGTAGGATTTAGGAGGATCTATTAGCAGAAGAGGAATATGGTATTCATAACTATGTTTTCATTAGTGTACCTGAAACTAAGAATCATTGTGTTTTTGTTAGCTTAGAATGAGCCCTTCATATCTACATAGAGAGTGGGTCCTCTTCATGGAGTCCGCCATGTTGCTCCACCATGTTTCTACAGTAGCCCAGAACGGACAAACCAAACACTGGCTCTAGAGAGAAACTTTCACGTTTTTACGTTACCTGAGGGCCACCATAGTTTTCCGAAACACTTGGGAAGGAAGGGGTGAGCGGAGGGGTATTCAGTTGGTTGCAATCTGCATCCTCACAGCTAGATGGCACTAAATCCAACACAGTGGTCCTTTAAGTATTTTTAATTTACCGTGAAAAAATTGCACCACTTTATAATTAAACACAAATGTAGATTATGTCAAACTTGGTCAAAGGGGACTTGGTGAGTTTTAGAAAATCCTAATCATTATTAATCAGACATGGATTGGGTATAATCTGCTGTGTTTGGGTGCTAAACCGCCAGACACAGCATACCTCTTAACATGCTCCTGCATTCTCTGTCCTCCCTCAGCCTCCCTAACAGTTGATCTGTCGATAGACTGGTTCAAGGATGACATATTTTTGTAGGCCAACACGTAATTTAGAATCACACCGGTTCTCTTGACAAAAAGCCAATGGGATTTTTCTATTGGATCTTGGATTATTGCAAAAAAATAAGCTCTGTGGCAAACAAACGTTTATGATAATTTCACGTTTTGTTCCATAAAATAATCTCCACAAATGAACCCCACTTCTATGATTTTTGAAGTGTGAATACAATCACCAGAAGTAAAAAGCTAACGTGAGGCTATAAACTAACTACACCACGGTTGTATGAGTGCGAGTATACACAACGAGTGGGATATTACTTGACGTATTTTACATCGTAGAATAAAACTCTCTTAGGCTTGTGTTAACCACAGACCTTATTTCAGGCATCTAACTAAAAACCCATTGACTTTGAGACGAGGGAACCGAAAGTGCTAAAATGCTAACTGATTTCCAGGTTTTAGGATTCATTCCTGCAGCACTCTATATGCCCTAAATCATATTAAATGCAGTGTGTTTTCTTCGGGCAAAAAAGGCTGGTTTGTGACCAACCTGAATCAATGCTTTGACTTTGATTGCTGCAGTGTGTGCAGGCTGGTCAGCTGATCTTTACACAGCCTTGCTCATCAACCTCCATTATATGTATAATCATGTAATTTGTTGCACACCATGCTTTCCTCTTTGCTACCATATTAGTCTTCGTATGCTCATTTCTTATGTTGAGCGTCCTGCGAGCTCCTCCAGGTGGTGTGGATGCTATTAAATGCATATAACACACACCTGCATTTGCAGTGACTTCACTGGTACAGTATTTGCTCGCAGCACCGTATTTGACAGCAGTCTGAGAACAGAAGACAGGATTGACTTTGACTGGAGTGTGCTGCTGCCAGACTTAGTTTTTTTCTGCTCCCTTTGATGCTGAAGTCAAACTATACTCTTCTGTGTCTCTTGCTGTGTGATAAAATGTTAGTGAGCCCATTTTCATTACATGGAGCAGTTCACTTCTCTGATGGTGGGGAATAGGTTTACACTTGAGGTTTTATATCGCTGTTATAACACAATTATACAGTTTTCTCAGATAATTTAATGAGTGTTGGTATCTGCCATAAAAAGTATACCAACATTGAGATTTAGTACTTGTACTTTATGAACACACCGTATGTATAGCGTCTCAGTTGTGAGTTAACTTGTCAATTTCATATATCAAAGTTTATAGTTGGTAAAATATAAACAATTGCCAAATGGGTTCAATGTGATATTAAAATATTTCCCTTATCTGTGTTGCAGGATTTTGGGAGTGAAGATGAACGGCGAGTAAATCAGAGGTAAGTTTACTCTAAGTTTAGTTTGGCCCTTCTGTTGCATGGTACGTAGCAAAGCAGGTCAGATTTTACACGCAGGTGTTGTTGACTGATTGGCTGCATCTGAGTCATTTGGTGAAATCTGGAGTGGCGGCAGACTAGCTGGCAGCAACAAATGAGGACAACTAGGCGTCAGTGTGATAAAACACCTGTCTGTTTGTCTGTCTGTCTTGTTAGCAGAGTCATCAATTCCTAATAGCCAACAGTAAAACCATGTTATTCACAGTAGTCTCTCAAATGATATGTTGACAGACATGTCTGTATTTTTTATCAGCACTTGAACTTGTTCTTGGACTGTGCATAATCAGTTGAGTCACTTGGCTTTTACACAATGTTTTTTTTATTTAGAGTGCTTGTACTGCATTGGATTGACAGAGAGCTGATTATGGTTTTGGTACTGACTCGGTAAAAAACACTAAATATTTGCTGATTAGAGCTTCAAAAGTGAACATTTAGCATTTCTCAACTCTGTGTCCTCCAGTCAAATTAATACATTACATTCTTTGTCTCCCAACCAAAGATGAAATGTTGCACTATGCCGTGGCCCGTGTAATGAAACTCTGGTGAAAAGAAATCATAAAGCAGCACCAGAGTGTTCACGCAATAAACCGTTTTCACCCTGCAGGTTCTGGCAAGACAGCTATTGTTTCACTGGTAAAGACACATTGTGAATCAAATAAGTCACAATATTTTCTTACTCCTCTACCAGCTGTGTTCAAGTATGTAACTGTTTACCATGACGATATCCAGTCAGTGCACGACAGCCGTTGATGTTGCATTCAACACTTTTTCAGTCAAACTGTTTTTGTTTTTTTAAATGTTCCCAATAGTGAGACAAGATCAAAAATACACTTAGAGAAGAACTAACTTTAGCTGATGGAAACAGATGCAACCCTAGTCCAGTATGTACTGTATGGGTTTGTCAGTTTTCTGTCAGAAGCTGTAGCAGAGTCTCTGGGGGTGTTACAAGATCTTTCTCAAATTGAAAGAACTGTCAATTTGGCTTTGTACTTTTATCATGTAACGTAATGTATTGACAGCAGTATAAATGTATGTTTTGTGCAGTAATATGTTCACCAAGCTAAATGTTGTTTTTAGTTTTCTGCAGATTAAGATGTTTCTTTCTGGATGTCATCTTCCAATAAGCATCCATACTTACTTATAAGTTATTATAACTTAGATTAACCCACTGAAATGCAATGACTGTGTGGGACGACTATTGTAAAGCACCAACAAGACTGCTAAAACTGAATGTTCTGTTCTTAGATATTTGGCTTTGGAAACATGCTTGGCTAGAATGGAGCTGAAATGTTCTGCATGAATTTGATAGCAAGCATCTTATTGTAACACGACTACAGTGAAATTGTTTACTGGAGAGATTTAATTTCAGATCAGAGCAGAGCAATACAATAGCCTTTGTAATATCGACTTGTCAAGATGGTGACAATGATGACAAAGTAGGTCTGTGAACGTGCAGTCTTGTTATGAATTTGTGATTTGCTTTTGTGAGATTTGTGATTTTTCACGTCTTTATTGCGGAAAACTTCACTTGAGTTATCTGCGAACTGGAAGAATTTTCGAATCAGCAGAATACCTGAAACCCTAAAGATAAGCAGATGCGTCATTCTAAGAGTTTGTTTTCTTTTCAGTTATGCAACAACCTTTGCGATATCCCGAAGCAATGCATGTGTGTGAGAGTGATCTATGCATGATGCGAGCCCGGTCTTGCCTCAAGATTGCCTCAAGGGGCTGGTAGGCCAAGTTATGTAATTAAATAGCCAGTAAATCCCTGTTTTATAATATTATGGCATATTAAGTTGTCTTTTATTTGACAGACATATTTCTCTTTAGATCAGGGTGTACTGATCTTGTGCACTAGATAGAGAGCCACATCTGTTGACAGACAGTCATACATTCGACTGCCAAGTGGGAGTATTTGTGCTTTACTGTTCCTGACTAACCTTGATAACGATGACAAGCCCAAGGGGTTGATGGAGGCCAACGTCAACAATCGTGCAGGTGTCGTTGGCACTGAACCAAGGAATGATTTCGTCTTACCACCTAGTGCACAGCGGAGTTGGGCAAGAAGCACAGTTGTGCCAAAAATGTGTGTTTATGCATTTAGATGTGGGGTCCGGTGTTTGGAATGAGGAAGAGAGGGTAACACGAAGGATCTGCTGCAGATTATTAGCTCCACAGAAATGTGAAGTCCATTTAAACTCACCACAACATTTTCTCACTCAAATAGCACACTCGTCAAGAGTGGTAGTGATTTAAATGCCATAATATGTCAAAATACTCCCTCAGGATTTGAATGTCCGATATGTATGGATGGTTGAAACATAGGCTGAAGAACTGCAGCAGAAGCACCATCTCTGGGTTTTTATTATAGGTCAATCTTTCCTCAGTGACATGATGACGTCATTTATTTCCTACTCAGGCCAACTGACACCTGAGGAGGTTTGTTCCTCTCTCTCTCTCTCAGTGGTGAGAATGGCAGCATTGTGCAACTAGCAGCCCCAAGAGGAGGCTTTTTACCCTCACTGTGCTGGTGTGTGCAAAACACTCTGAGAGCATGAATAAACCAGTGTGGTTACTGCCTCTGTGTAGCTTTTTTGTAGTTTTTGGCCAAAATCTTTTATCACGCAATACTGTATGTAATCTTATATCACAATAACAGTATATATCACAATACAGTAATTGATCTGTAAATTCTATTAAGAAAAAACAACTGCTTCACATGAGACAGCACTTGCGTTAAAAACAAAAGACTCAGTGTTACAGGTTTTAAGGTTAACTGGTGGAAATAAATACCAGCCTGTCAGTGCAATATAAAAATCACTCAAATTTGTATTTAAGGGTATTCCGAAAGAAAAAAAAGACATGACTTTCCGTGCGAGATTTGTACATTTTTCATTTGAAAAATCTGACAAAACACTGTCAAAATAAACTACAGTGTGCAAATGTCTGATAATCATATAACCAGAGTTCTTCTTCATCATGTAACCAGAGTTCTTCTTCCTCATCTTGGGTTGGGATGCATTCTCCTGCTTTGTACAACTTACAACTTCACTTTCCTCTACGTTACCTTGTGAGGCAGCTGGATTCGCGAGATCACGCGCAAAACACAAAATCACACAAGAATTCCTGCCGTGGTGAAAACGGTGTTTGCCAAATCTCTACCGGTGGACACATTTCTACCGTTGTACGGTATATACTGTCATATCGCCCAACCCTAGAGTCCTCGGTGTAATCCAACGCACTTCTCTCTCACATACCGACACACCTGGTGGTTCAGAGCAGTGGCTTAAAGAGGTCATCTGGTCATGTTCAGGTCCATCTGGCTAACAAACTATATCTTAACTCTGTGACATGCCATCATTCCTGCCTGCTGCTTCTAAAGCTTGACCTGCCGAGGAAGTTCCCTTCTACATGCACCTGACACACCGAGCTGGCCAAGTTTCCACCTGGAGCATGACTAAATCCACGTCAGCTTTGAGACTACAGTGTCTGCTTGCTAGTGACCAGGTGTTAAAGACGTTGTCCTATTGTCGAGAAGAATAGGAGAGCTATCTTGTTATCTGTGTCGCAGAGCTATTGTCATCAAATCCTCCCAAATTAACAGAGTCGTGCCACTTCATTGTGTGTGTGGGGGTTTGAATGTTTAGTGAGAGAGGGAAAGTGAGAAAGAAAGTTATAGCCTGTTTGAGTTTTCAGCCCACAAACAGACTAATCTGCGGGCTCAATTTCAACAGTTCGTTCCATTTAGGGCTGCCTCTTTTAGTCGATTAATCGACTAATCGGCCGTTTTGGTCTTAGTCGACTAAGATGTCTTTAGTCGATTAGTCGTTATTTATGCTTTTTTCATGTTGAATGACTTATTTCTAAGAAACGTATGAGCACATCTCTGGTAAACACAAGATTTAAAGTGGTGCTTTTTATGCAATTCTTTTTTGAGAAACTCCGTTTTACAGATCTGTCGATTAAATCAACTAATCAATTAGTCGACAAAATCATATGAGTGTTAGTCGACTAAGAATTTCTTTGGTCAAGGACAGCCCCACTGCTATTGTATGATTATATTTAATTCCAGTACTGTATTTACTATTTTCGTTTCCTTCCATGTAGGGCTGCAACTAACGATTATTTCCATCGTCGATTAATCTGTTGATTATTTTCTCAATTAATCAATGAGTTGTTTGGTCTATAAAATGTCAGTAAATGGTGAAAAATGTCGAGCGGTGTTTCCCAAAGCGCAAGATGACTTCCTCCTCAAATTTGTTGTTTTGTCCACAACTCAAAGCTATTCAGTTTACTGTCATAAAGTAAAGAAACCAGAAAATATTCCCATTTAAAATGCTTGAGAATGACTCAAACCAATTATATATTCGCTGTAGTTACAGATGCATTAGACGTAAAGGATATTTCATACTTAACCTATTGTTGTACTCTCTAATAATTCAACACATTGTTTGTCTGTGCTACATCTGAGTGAGTGGCAGCCAGCGCGGGCCACTTGAAGGAGAGAGACAAGATAATCCCTCCCTTATAAGCCTGAGTTTAATGAGATTTGGGAGTTTTGGGACCTTGCCAGTTCTCACTGCCCTTTCCACCGATGCTTGGCCCATGTGTTAAGCTCCCTGGAGGCACTACCTTGGATTCTGTTGACCCTTAAGGTGGCATGCACATGGAGACATCCCCTCAGGAAGTTTTGGCCAAAATTCCTCCGTCTGCTTTTTTTTGTCCGGGCTTGCTTTTCCCTCGGAAGACAGAGAGAGAAAACGGCACTCTCAGTAGAGACGTTTTTTGTTGGACAGCAACACAAGATGCTGGAAGTGGACATGTTTTGCATTGGTTAAAAAGGAAACCTGTTGTTTGCCTTCTACTGAGTCCGACCTGATGGATGAGGAAAGAGTTCATGCTGAAGGAAGGAGAAATTCATCTCTTGAATTCTACTGGATTCATTGTTCTCTGTAAACTTCTGGCTACATGTGAAAAGCAAAAGAAAGCATGTGATTTAGGAGTGTGTGTACACATGCTCATCATGAATGAAGGAGTGAAATTTACTCTTGCTCTTTCTTACGGATGTGTAACCTACAGTGCACTGTAAAAGAGTGACACAGACAAAACCAACTGAAGGCACAGTTGTGTGTGTGCCCGAGGCAACGGGTGGAGACTGCAGTACGTTCCTCCAGGCAGGAGTCTGACTCCAACACATGGAGACGCTCAGATGAGGGAGGAGGAGGAGGAGGAAAACGGAGGGAGTGGCATCTGAACAGACGGCACTTCTTCACTGAGCAGCACAGATGAGTGCAGCCTGTCAGTCAGTCTGTCACTCAAAAAGCAGCGGGCCAAAACCTGAAACCGTCATTCTTCTTCTTTTGCACTTTGCTCCTTCACTGTTTCTGGAGGCAGATGAAGAGGAGGTAGCTCCCGGCGGAGAGGCCCAGGGTTTCGTAACAGAATGCATCTGGTGGTAGAACCCATTCAGCAGGTCGTGATGAAGATGCTACCGTATTTCGTGGACAATGCTGTGTTGACCCAAAGAGAAATAAACCGCATGTGAGTTAAGTTTGTCTTCTGAAATTGGGTTTGAACTAGTGGGAACCTTCACTGATGAGATTTGAGCTCAAACACTTGACTAAAGTTTGGACTTCCTGCTCAGTGCTTATGTTTTTGAACAGACTGGAAACTTTAAATCATTTGCTGTTATATTGTTGTAACTTTTAATTTATTAGTTCAGTGTAAGAGCTGGAATGTTGGTTGTCCGGGTCATTTTGCAACAGATACTACAGTGTCATTTCAGGCCAGCAGCAGAATGAATCACTTACTGTCCACATGTCCAGCTGATGAGATAGTGGACCTCAATCAAAAGAAGTTGGCATGCAGTGGTAGCTGAGATTCAGTGGTACACAAATCACTGCATTAGTGATATTTCTATGACTGTTTATCTTTGTATTTCTGTCTGTGAAGGAGGTATCGGTACTATATAATCGTGTGGAATCGTTGAGGCTATCTGGCAAGCTTTTCTCTCATAGTCTTTGTTTGCTTTGATACCAGATGTATTTTTAGCCTTGGTGTTTGTGGAGAAGCTGATAGCCGTGTGCCGCAAGGCAAGAGACAGTAGAGCTAAGGCTGTTTAATTACGATGTCTGAGTAGAGCCTGTAAAGCAGTGGGACAGCTCTTGATTTACACATAAAGACAAGTGTTTCTGAGTGCACCTTCTCTTCTTATGAGGTATCACAGGCTAACCCGAGGACTCAAAGTTGGGCTACTAGTTGAAATAGGAGAAATGAACAGCAGGGATTTGTACACAGTACTGCAGAGTGATGAGGCTGTAGCCCTCGTCTTGCCACTTTTGCCTCATATTATCCATCACTCCCTGACAGTGGACCCTCCCGACAGCCTCATAAATCTCAAACAGAGAACAGAGGCCGAAACAGAAAACCACCAAAGTGAGACAAAAGCTCTTGTTGAGATGTGTCCGCCCCCGAGCTTTGTCACTGTAGAACTTTTTTTCTGTGGCGCTGCCGGGGGCGGAGGGAATTTATTGTGAGGTGCACTAAACGAAGTCCATTGTTCCCACAAAATCATCTGTTTGGCCCCGGCCTTCTTCTGTATGTGGGTTTTGAAAGTCTGATCAGAGAGAGCCGAGGGAGGGAACAGTTTCAGAGCCGGATATGAAAATCTTTTATTTATACCTGTTTAAACCAAAGACATTTGGTCTGTGGGTTGTGTTTGGAGATGTAGGGGATGTATCCATATAAAAAAAGTTTTACATTTTTCATTTTCATTTTTATAGTCAATACCACTTATCAGCATTTTTCCCCTTGATAATAGTACTGCAATACAGATTTTAGTGTAACAGTAGTGCAGACTGCAGATGCAAAACAGGTTAGGCTTTTTTTCTGACATGTCAGTCTTAAGATATCATCAGTAAAAATAATATCAGGATGGTATCAGTAAAGCTGACACTAGCTAGTAATACTGACACCATACCAATACATTGATTTAAGAGCAGATGTATTTAGAGATCGGTCTATCTTTAGTTCCTGTCTGGATGTTGTTTTGATCCTGTCACTCCTCACTTCTGTACTCTCCTGATGATGTTCTGGTTTGCCAAACTGCACACACAGAATACTGGTGCATGTGCTCCGCCCTGCTGCCAGGTGGATTGACGAATGTGCTCCGATTGTTTTTCAGTGAAATGGAAAGAGGAAACACCTCACTTCTTTCTTTTTATTGCAGTTCCCTACTTATGTCATCGGTTGACAGCTCTAAAGCCTGACCTGAAAAACACAGAGTTTTTACAGGCAGGTGTAAACTGGTAATTGCTGCATTTCTTCAATTGTGAAAGTTACTAACTCCAGTTAGGTCAATTATTTACGTCTGTGTTGCATTACACCGAGACAGCAGAGACCTGACAAGTCAAATCTGAGTGCAGCCTCATGCAGCAGAAAAAAGACAGATAATCATTCAGGATCAAAGCTTGATTCATGGCTGCTGCAGACCTGAGATCTGCCTCTGTAACGTGGCAGCTAGGCTTTTCCACTCAGCTGTTGAGGTAATTCACTGGCAGCAGGCAGCCATGATTTATGCTCATCTCACTGGCTGTGTCTACTGAACTGAACAGTCTTGTTAAAACTAAATATTTCATCTCTCAGACTCGTTGTCCAATGAACAAGCTGGAACGATTGTGCAGAGCTGTGGCGCAGTGTCTGATGTAAAGCGTCTATGTTTCAAGTTGTAACTCCTCTCTCCCGTTTGTTTTGCAGCCTGAGCGAGAGCTTCTTCATGGTGAAAGGTGCTGCTCTCTTCCTGCAGCAGGGGAGCAGTCAACAGGGCCAGAAAGCACATCCCCACCACAAACATGCAGGTGAGAGACTCAAGGCACAACACCTAAAAAGCACACTCTGCTATCCACGTCATTTACCCCCTAAGGTAATGTGCTGCACTCCCTAACACTACAGCAGATGTTTGTAGCCGAGGTGAGATGGATGGAGGCTGCTTCGTTGATAAGTATGTTCCAGACGTATAGCTTAGGCAGATTAGTGTTTAAGTCCAGCGCATGGTAGCACTGTGAGCAAAACTTCTGTTGACGATTAAAGAAGGTCCTTTTATTGTTTGGATTACCTCGTGTGTCCTCTGTTTTTCTCACTGAGCTAACTTTACTGAGTAAACGGTACATAAGGTAAATCTATTCTCAGCATTTTCTTTTTATTTATAGTATATTTGATGAATTTTACTGAAACAACATAATTCATTTTTAAAGGAAATTGAGAGTGGTGTTTGTTGTGGAGAAAGATACTCAGTGTTTATACTTGGTTGATGGTTGTTTCATTGTAACGGCCAGTTGGAAGTTGATAACTGGTGGCGAACAACTTTAACCTGGTTACTTACTGTACCTGTATAGAAAATTAAGAGATGTTTATTGTCTTTTTTATTTTATTCATCGAATACTGAGGTCACTTGACAAGGTGGATCAAACAATGAACTGGCTGGTGTCTTTAATCAAAGGCTGTCACTATTGAAAGCCACGGTTATTGCTTTAAAGACATAAGGCCGACCTGACAGTCCACTGGCATGATGGGAACTCAGCCCCAGCCAACAGCTAACATGCTGCCAAGTCATTTGGCATGTCATGACTGTGCTTGGCAGCTTTGTCCTCTCTACCAGCCACTTTGTCAGGTAACCCACATTTTAACCGGTGCTCAAAAAACATTTGGCTAAGGGGAAATAGTTGTATAATTTCCCAGCAACTGTGGCCCTCAGAAAAAAACAAGATAGTGAGGTGACTTTTGCAAAGTGCTTGATGAAGATATTCCTGCTCTGTGAACTGGTGTCCTAGCATCAGAGACTTAAACAGGAGTCAGATATCTTCTGGTCTGATCAGCCAGTTTTGTGGAAATAACAATGACTCTACAGATCTTAGATAAGATACAAAAAACACTTATCTGTGAAGATGTACTTATGTGTGATGACCAGCGCTGTGACATTTATGACATTTTATTTTATAATTGTTACAGGCAGCCGTCCATACTCTGATTAACGTCACAGGTGGCGGACTTGTTCGGCCCTGTGAACACAGCCTCCCTCTTTCATTTCCTTCAAACACCTTCTTGTAAAGGTCAATAGGCGATATTTGCACATATCCAAAAACCTGTTGATATCCAAGACTTTCCCAATGTTTAAAAGTTTGTGTGTTTCTCCCTCCGGCCAGAAATGTGGGCTTTTCTTTTGGGCTTGCATCTCTGCAAACTGTCGGCTAGTTGGCTTTTGTACAACACACAGAGCTGGCCGTAAACAGGCAAGAGGCTGTGAGGCAGTGTCTCGCAAATTGAGGCAAAACCACAATTGAGACACATATTCCGAATGTGCTGTATGCATGTCCAAAGAATGCTCTTAAAACCCGAATAATATAGGCATATCCCACATGTCTTAAATGGAAAATGCTCCATTCGGAATAAGCCCTTATTCAAAATATCCAAACGGAATATGCTGTTTACATGACTAAACTGTTATAGGGAGTAGGTGAAGTTTATCTCTAAGATGAAAGTCAGTTGAACTGGTTTGAACCTGTCACATCAACATGGAAACATGATACATACTGTAATTGTCTGCAACAGATATATTTATGTTTCTGAATATTGCTCTCGAATCTTGCAGCTGTTATTATTCAGAACAGATGCCTAGGCTGCCACAGTCGTGTGAACTAAGGCCACGAACTCACTTGACTTTTGACGCTTTGATCCACTTTGATCTATCAACACTATCAAACGCACTTATATGTTTTTTTCCAGATTTTTTTTTCCTGCTGACAGCTATCTACTGAGTTTCTGCTATTTAACTGTTGAGTATAACCACTGGACTCTTTGTGTCTTTGTGTCACTGTACAAAATGTTCTTGAAGCGTCAGTAAGCAGGAAATGATTCATATAGATTTGAACTCTGTTCATGCCGTCCTTATTGACAGTACCGCAGTAGTTGCTTTGTAAGTGGCAACACCTTGGCCATTATGATCTTAAAGAACAATTTAGGCACAATTCCAGTTCCCTTGTGACAGTTTCTACATGCATGTGCCCCAATTAAAGATATATTTTTTATCAGTTTGTCAAACCTCTGGGTCTTACTGTCAAGGTCATCTACTTTGAACACAAAGTTATTCATTTTTAAGTTTTATCAGAACAATAATCATCAGGCTATACATTTTTACATTTTTGAAAAAAAAATGTCACTTATAATATTTATATATATATGTATATATATGTGTATATATATATATGTGTATATATATATATATATACATATATACATGTATGTATATATATATATACATAAATATATATACATGTATGTGTGTGTATATATATATATATATATATATATTATATATATAAAATAATAATTTTAGTCAGTAAATTTAGAAGGAGTGGTTGGTGGCTGTTAAACTAACTTCAAAATGATCTGTTTATATATCAGTCTCTATCAATATGAATTTTGTTATGAACTTTCCAAATCTTTATCCAAAAATCCAAACGGATGCATTACGTTAAGACAGTGACCCAGATATAAGACTAAGTAATCAATGGCATGTTGTGGAGAAGCTAACTTAATGTCACTTTAAACATGTTTTAATTGTAATTTTACTGAAGAGACATGCGGCTGTGATATGAGATACAAAGACTACATGACCACTTTCTGTTTCATTGCCAGTAGCAGTTTATTAAAACCAGTCAGGATGACGCGATTTGTCTACCTGTTGTGACATATTTCAACATAGTTGGCACCCCATCAGCTGCTACCTAGCATTGCTGTTGGTCCACCTCCGCACCCTGTTTCATTATCTGACACGTCTTACATTAGACCTGGCACAGGGAGCACTGAGGGATGCTAATAAACAATGACAAGCTCTTGAATTGTGGTTTTGTGGATCACAAATTTGCTCATGCGAAGACGGAAAATGTATTGTCAATTAATTTCTCTTCTATGCGCACGTCACCTACTATAAAGACATGTTATATGTTGTTGTCTTCAGGAGGAAGGCTTCAGTTTTAAACACAAGGGAGCTGTGTAACTTCACGTACCTTCACTAAACTACAGCAATGCCTTTAATTATATCATTTTATTGTCTCCCCCCAGAATGCATTATATTATCATTAATATCAGTGTTATCAAAATGAAACAGTCCTTGGATCCTCTCCTTTAAGTCAAAATGTGTCAGCATGTGTGACAGGGAAGATTTATAATCACTGACATCAAACAGTGAAGAGCTGCTCGTCATGGATCATTTTTCTCTATGATCTTCTTCAACAGGTGACTTACCTCAACACTTGCAGGTGATGATAAACATTCTTCGCTCGGAGGACAGAATCAAACTGGTGAGAGACAACACAAGTACAGTGCATGCATACATCAAAACATACACATCCTGGCAAGTGACTTAACACCCTGGCACAGCAAACCCTCCAGAATGCATTTTAT
This sequence comes from Sebastiscus tertius, assembly GCA_916701665.1. NCBI lineage: Eukaryota > Metazoa > Chordata > Actinopteri > Perciformes > Sebastidae > Sebastiscus > Sebastiscus tertius. The sequence goes on along the minus strand of CAKAOH010025276.1, from coordinate 107,043 downwards.
GGTGGAACCATTAAGACGCTTATTTGTTCACTGTAATTATTAGCTCATGAGAGCAGGTTTGAACACACTCAGGAGAGCATTACCAAATGTTTCCATGATGTGTATGTGTGTGTGTGTACGTATCCGTTAGCGTGAAGCTGAGTTATTTCATTTTACGTTCACTGGCTCTGTGTTCTCGTACATCCTGGGGACTTGGTTACACTATTACATTAAAATTGTATTCCAGTTCTCTATGCACATCCAGCTGTAACAGTTCATTCACTTTGTTTGGGACAGATTTTAGCAGGAGGGTCAGTGCGTTGGACATTTTTGCTTCTTTAGGGCATTTGTTGTTGTGTACAATCAGAGTTTTAAAGAGCACCAACCTGCCACACTAGATTTATTTGAATTAAGTATGTGTCAACCAACACGTTTTAAATGTGATACTGATTGACTGATATTGTCTTGTATTTATCATCCATCCATTATCTGTAACCACTTATCCCATACGGGGATAAGTCCCCCCGCGTCCCCTGACGCGGGGGGACTGGTGCCAATCCCAGCTGACATTGGGTGAAGGCGGTGTACACCCTGGACAGGTCGTCAGACTTTGAAACTCAAAAATTATGTGTACCCTGTCTAGGCGGTGCGGCTGGAGAGTGCATGGTCAGATCGTGTGCGGTACATGGTGGTGGTGTACACCAGTGGGCGACAAGACACAGAGGAGAACATCCTACTGGGAATCGACTTTACCAGCAAAGACTGGTGAGAGAAAACCCTTCTTGCGTGTGCCGTTTTATGATCACTGTTTAAGCTACCAGAGCACCATTTATGAATTGGTATTTTCATTTGCTTTGTGTTACTAGTAGACATGATATATGAACAATTCTATATTTATGAATATGAACAACACTCAACCACAGAGCTCTGCTTGAAGCTGCTATACAGTAAATGCACCGCACAGTCAGAAAATGTTACAGTAGTTTGTGTTTACTTTTCCCAGTGAGCAAATGAGAAAGTGAGAAACGATTTGCATGTTTCTAGTAAATCCCACAAGATTGAATCCCTACAGGGCTGCTCAAGACTATACTTTACCTAAAAACAACAAACATTTAAAAACTTAATCTCTTCTTAAGACATTTCTTGTTTGTATTGTTTAGATTTACAGATATTCATTATGTAAATCTAGAATATAGCAAATGTAGCAACAGAGGTTTTTAATGTGGAAAACCACATTTATGTTATTGACTTTACACATGTCACTTTAAAGAAAAGTCTATATATTTTTCTTCTATTTTCCTGGTAATTAATTTTCACTCTCCTCTTCCAGCAAAAGCTGTTCGATCGGCATGGCGCTACCTCTGTGGAGTGACACAAAGATCCATCTGGATGGAGATGGGTGAGTTACATTTAACAACCCAGTGATATTCCCCCTTTTTACCCAACACTGCAGCTACACCTGACACTTGGGATGAACATGATACACACACACAGCTACACTGTGCTCAGGGGAATGACCATCTGTTTTGTTTGTTTGGTCCTCAGGGGCTTCACTGTGAACACGGCGAGTCGGACTCATGTCTTCAAACCCGTGTCAGTGCAGGCTATGTGGTGAGTAATGAACAAGATCTGGAGCCACAGCAGCTGTCTGAAGAAATTCAGCTTCATGACACACCATAATAAATCTCCTGATAAACACATGTGCCACTCTGCTGCAGTGAGGCAGGTTGAGGCAATGCTAATTCACTCTGCCACCTGCTGGCATGAAGATGCATGTGCAGAGAATTGCGTAGACCCTTTAACTGAGTGTTAGTAATGTGATTATTTTTACTGAAATAACTCACAAAATTAGACTTTTACTTAAATCATCTACAATTATGACCTTTATCTTTCCCAACAAACACAATATAGGTCAGCACTGCAGGTGCTGCACAAGGCATGCGAGGTGTCACGCAGGTATAACTACTTCCCTGGAGGCATGGCGCTCACCTGGATGGGCTACTATGAGAGCTGTATCGCTTCAGAGCAGAGCTGCATCAATGAGTGGAACGCCATGAAGGACTTGGAGACCACGCGGCCGGACTCGCCCACCATGTTTGTCGACAAGTCAGTAAACATAAACTTAAATTGGATTCTTTGTGTAAAGACTGAAACTAATCACACCTACACCTGTTGTTGAAATAGCTTGACATTTCAGGAACAACTGGAATTAAGTGAGTGCTGAGATTTTAATGTTAATCTTTGGTAGGCCTTCAGAGAGAGAGAGGACAGGGTGCCTTATTAAAGCCAAACTCCGAAGCATCATGATGTGCCAGGACCTCGAGAACGTCACCTGCAAAGAGGTAAATATACAGTAGTAGTAGTAGTACACACACACACACACACACACACTGACATAAACCACTGCTTTGCATTTCATGTTAAGTGGCTGCATTTGCATTTCACTCTCTACTCTCTACTCTCTACTCTCTACTCATTTTCAAACCTTGGACTTGACTTTTATGGAAGTTACTATTTCAATCAGGGGAGACTTCATTTAGCGTGAACAATAATTTATTACATAGTGCACAATAAAATATGAATAGTGAAGAGTCTTTGGCGAGTTAGACCCCATCGGGACGTAGTATATGAAAGCGGGTAGTGATGCCGTGGTTAGATCAGAATATTCCCCCCCAGAGTCTAGACACTGGTGGGGAAGGGGGTTGCTGAATATCTAATGATGGGATGATGAGCAGGAGTGGAGGAGGGTTGCATCGGTTCGTACTGCTATTCGACAACTAACAGCATCTGAGAGGAGAACAGTTTTAAAATTTGACAGCAACAATATGATTGGCTCAGGCAGATCGTCGCAGAATCTGGTTGGTTTAACTTAGAGTGAACGCCCGTAGTCAGCTGATAGTGTAGTAGCGACTGCGATGGCATACCTCACAACAAAAAAAAACTCCACACATCAACCAACATACTGTATAATTCTCTTTATTTAGATTCGTACAGAGTTGGAACAACAAATGAATTGCAACCTGAAGGAGTACAAAGAGTTCATCGACAATGAGATGCTGCTGATCCTGGGCCAGATGGACAAAGCCACGCTCATCTTTGACCACGTCTACCTGGTGGGACAACTGATACTGTCGCTTACAATCACCAAGATATCTGTTACATCTGTTCTTTCCTGTCAATAACCTTTTCCATCCCGGAGGAAAACTGCTTTCATGTGAAATGATTGTTTTTGGAGAAATAACAATCTTACAAAGAATAATTAATCAAATATACTCAATCTAAACAGTATTTTCCTTCATTTGTTTGTAGGGATCCGAATGGAATGCATCTAATTTGGAGGAGCTGCAAGAGTCAGGGTGATTTTTTTTATATTATGACGGAGCTAAGATAACCACACAAAAAACTTAGTTTTATTATGATTTGAGCAAGAAAGAATGTTGTTGAGTTAACGTTATCTTTCCTCCCCAGGGTGGGCTACATCCTCAACGTTACCAAGGAGATAGACAACTTCTTTCCAGGCACATTCAGCTATCACAACATACGAGTCTACGATGAAGACGCCACTGACCTGCTGGCTCACTGGAATGAGACGTTCAACTTCATTGTTAAAGCAAAGTGAGTCCTGAGTGGAGCAGAGAACATGTTGCTCATGTATGTATCAGTTTATAAAGACATCTCATCCTCACTTGTCACGTTATTAAAATCTCACATCACACATTTACTTTTTATTTGAGGGGATCAGATTACTTTTCTACCTGTAGTCGCAAAGAGAACGAGTGGCTCCAATATTTCCTAATGTTTCACTAATCTTTAATTTAATGCATTTTTTTGTAATATGCTGTAACTTTATTTATTAGACTTTATTTTCAAGCTAATATCAGACATGTTTTAACTGTTTTTATTGAGCATGAAAGTTCATTCTTGACTTTGGAAGCAGTAGTTTCACAAATAAATCTTAACTCAACATCCACTTAGGAACTTTTTCACTAACAAAGACCATGTCATTAGTACGATACAAAAAGTAGTGTCCGTGTCCTTCCATCCGTTCGCGTGTTACACTTCAGTCTCCAGAGCAGAACTCAAAAACTGTTTAACTTAAGAACTTCACATTTGGTATGATGGTTGACAGTGTGGTCTAGTTGTGCCTTTTGGGGGTTAGAAGTCCAGGGTGCCCAACATTTTTGAAATTTTTCCAAAAGGGCAAAACCTTTGGCCCTACTTTAGCAAGGGTCAAGCAGTGAGCAGGGGTATGTGAGCCATGCTCACTTCTGCCTTGTTTGGAATGGCTGGAGGATGCGGAAAAGATTGGGTAAGGGTCGAGTTTGGTGGGATGTTGGGGGTCAAGGAGAGGGATGAAGGGAGTGTGAACCGAGGGATGAACGGGAGCCGGACGTCGGTCGGGGTCATTTGCGGTAGGATGGTGAGCTTCGTGCTTCATCATCCCTCCGTGTACGAATCCAGGACTTTCTTTTTGTGAGTTGACGGTGCCAACCGCTGATCCACCGTGCCGCCCTGCTGAGAGAGGAGAAGAACGGGGTTTGGTGGGGGAGGGTTGTGAGAACTGAGACAAACGGGAGAGAAGAGTTTTAGACACGCCTATAGGTCTGCACACGTGATTGAGTTAGTGAGGCATAAATGGAGGAATTAACAAGACACAGGTTATTGAATTAGCAAGGGAGAGAAGCATGGTCTTGTTCCTGAACCTTAGTTATAATAACTTAATTTCTGGAGCTTTCAACCACATACTCCCCATGTATTGTCAAACCACTCGTTACCACGTGGTTGAAGCTCCTTACTTATATGTCAATTGATAACAAGTGAGTTATCTCCATGACAACGGAACAAGCTAAATCCGCTGAGGAAGATTGTGAGATGCGGTTGAAATCTCTAGAAAAAGCTGTTTAGTGGACTTTGAGTGAAGATTAATTTGTCAAACTACGTTTTTTTACGATTATTATTTTGTAATTCTCTCCCATAGAAAGAACCACTCCAAGTGTCTAGTTCACTGCAAGATGGGTGTCAGTCGGTCTGCCTCCACCGTCATCGCTTACGCCATGAAGGATTTTGGCTGGTCGCTAGAGAAGGCTTACAACTTTGTCAAGCAAAAGAGGAGCATCACACGACCCAACGCCGGCTTCATGAGGCAGCTGGCCGAGTATGAGGGCATCTTGGATGCTAGGTACAGCCCGTGTGTGTGTGTGTACAGTGTTATTTTCTAATTGTCTTCTCTCAGCGGACCAGTTTTTTGACGTGTGCTCTCCTTCTGTGTGTGTATATTTCCAGTAAACAGCGTCACAACAAGCTGTGGCATCCAGACGCAGACTGTGAGATGGCGGAGGGGCAGCAGGGGTTGTCTCAGTGTTGTGGAGGGGAGGAGGGAGGCCACCTGACTCCAGAGCCAGGGATGTCTCCCTGCTGTGAGGAAGCGCTGTCTGATAAGGGGGCTGCGTGTCCCTCCCCGCGCAGGGCTGTTGCACTGGAGATCGACCCCGCCTACAACAACTACTATTTCCGCCGGCTCTCGGACTCAGCGCTGGACAGCGAACCATCAACGCCTGTGCGCGGCCCTCCACTTGTCGGGATGGAAAAGGTCTTCATAGAAATCGATGATGTGGAGCGGGACGCTCTGCTGGATGACGAGGCCTTTGACGGGCGCGAAGGCCTGCCGCTCCCCCACTTTGGGCCTAAAGCAGAGGGGACCGCTGCCCAGACGAGCTCTCGGGGCCCTGAGCCCCTGGAAGAGCTACGTCTGAGGCTGGAGTTCAGCACAGTGGAGGAGGAGGATGAGGAGGAGGTGCAAAAGGAGGAGGCAGAGATGGAGGTGCTCATGCAGCCAGATGATGGAGGGGGTGGGGAAGTAGGCGGAGGAGAGGAAACGCAAGATGTAGAGGTAGAAGGGGATACTGAGGGAAACGGGATGGACCTGGCAACCCTGAATGAAAACTCCAACAATAACAACCATTTGAGCATGCCATGTAACCTCATTGTAAGTTTGACTTATATGATTAACCTACATGTTGGAATGAAAATGCCGTTATTGATTTCATGAATTAACAATTTCCACGCACATTTATTTTTCTTTCCTGTCTTTATTTAGGAAAAAGCTTCCTCCCTCCCTCCTCCAGTTGATGCATCTACACTGTCCTGGAGGGATTCTAAGTCCAAGCTGAAAGAAGACTCTCCACCCCTGCTTTCTAAGCTTTGCCTTAACCCCAGTCCTCCTGAAGTCCCAAGTGCTTCATTCCCACTGTCCCATACCTCTTCTGAAGGCCTGGCGTCTTCAGTGGGACCGCTGCGCCCCTGTGGCCCTCTGTGTGACTGTGCCAACTGTGCTGCCTCCCCGCCCACAGCTCTACTCGACAGAGAGGAGCAGCAAGGAGACTCACTGCACTTGCCGGAGCCGAAGGACGATGGTGATTTATTAGAAGTAAAGACTGAGAGTCAGAAAAGTGCATCTGCAGCTGCCTCAGAGGCTCTCCCTGAGCTGATGAGTATAGATTTGGAGGAAGAGAAGCTTGACATGGCTTGCTACGTTGGCCAACAACAGGAGACCCTGTTGCAGCTGCAGAGGTCCGGGTTGGTCCGCCGGCGTGCAGAGAGGCTAGAGAGACTTTCAGGTTTAACCCAGGAGAGTGTTCTCTCTCTGAAACCTTTGCATGCATGCCAAAGGTCCCATAACAGCCCATTTCACACTGAGAAGGAAGAGGAGTCCTTCACTGGAGACCTCCCAAAATCTTCTACACCATGCCAAGTGCGGTTAGAGCCACTGGTGGTGCCACTGACCAATGAAGCCTTGTTGGGGGTGGTGGGGTCTGGGTTGCTCACACCCACCTCCTCGCCTCATGGCTCCACCCTGACACGCAGCTCCAGCAGCGACAGTCTGCGCAGCGTGAGGGGGAAACCGGGCCTCGTGCGTCAGAGGGCGCAGGAGATCGAGACCCGCATGCGTCTGGCGGGCCTGACCGTGCCCTCGAGGCTGAAGCGGTCCAACTCGCTGGCCAAGTTGGGCAGCCTCAACTTCTCCTCGGAGGACCTGTGCTCAGCCTGCTCCTCAGACGCAGGAACACTACTGCTCCTCTCGCTGTCCCCAGAGCCAGACCCCGGCCTGGAGTGGGACTCCCCATCCACCTCTGCTCTGCCCCGGCCCTGCAAGGACCTGCACACTCCAGAGAGAGCGCTGCCAGGTGAGCCCAGAAGCTGACACATGAAGTGGAGGTTATATACGCTCCACCCATCCCCTCATCTGGGCGAGCTGGAGAGTTTAGTCAAAAGAAACTGATGAAAACAAAATAAAACAATGCCAACTGTTGTCATTAAAAGGAGTGTACACTCTCCTTTGCCACATTGTTTCTCAAACTGCTGTTCACAGTGATGAAAGTCATATTGCTGTATCTGACAAGTGTGTAAAGCCATCAGTTCACCTCTAACTTGGTTTGATTCATGGACAAACAAAGTGCCTTACCTATGAGACCAGAGGCACAGAGCTGTGTGTTGGGACTGCAGGATGAGACGGTACAAGGCGCTCTATAACCTTTAACTTCACAGCTGTTAGTATCGGATATGTACCAAATTATGGTATCCATCGGCACTTAGATTATTTTTCCTGTCTGCTGGTACAAAGTGGTAGCCTACATTGATCAACTTCCCTCAACGGAGCTTGACAGAAAGCAAAGTGTTAATAAATGTAGAATTGTTTACTGCACAGTTTATGTTTTAGATGCTAGAGGGTTGTAAAATTAATGGTTACCTCATGTTGCATTCATGGAGCTCTTTCTCAGATGAACACCGGGCAAGAGTTTAATTTGCTGATGTCAAATTAAAGTGAGGAAATCAGTTTTGAGGTGTATGTTAATGCGTGACTATATGTGAGTGAGTGAATGGGATCAAAGTGAAGAGAGAAGGTTGTGACTTTGTTTTGCCAGGGAGGCATGCTCACTGTTTTCAACAAACATTTCTGAGTTTGTTGTTCCTTTGCACTGCTTTTTTATTGAGTGAATACTGGTACACAAGCAAGCTATCTTCCAAAATAACATCAGAGTTATGTTATTGACCTCATCATTCCCTGCAACGTTGTTGGGAGAGCAGAGTGACGCTCAGAGTCACGCTGCACAGCTTGAAATACAACACAAACGCCTAGTGTGACAGGAACTGAGGATTTATGGCTGTCAAATCACATAATGTATGTGAGGCTAAAGTTATCTGAACACAAAACATGAAACATTTTACATCCAAAAACCTTCTTTACCTTAAATTAGCTCATCCTTGAAGGTTGCCAACATTTTAAACTCATTTGTGCTTTTTGAAATGTGAAAGACCAAAGTTCTTTGGCTGTCTCGACAAATTGGAAACACCATTGAAGCTGTACAAAATATGTGAACCATAATGTCAATCAACCGTGTGCGTATTTAAATGCTGTCACATCTTTTTGCACCTTTTTGGGAGAAACGAAAGAGACTCGGTGAAGTCATCGGGCTCATAGCTGTTATAAGCTTTTTATGCTCAAATCATCAGTGAGTTTCAAAGCTTTTGTGACACTGACTCGATCACAATAGGTTACTTCACAGTTTTGTAACCATTTTCTTTTTATATTTAAGTATGCAGTAACTTTTGTACTGTACATTGCTGTAGTTTGAATGCATATTGCACTTTTTATGTTGGTCAAAATAATGTACTGTATGTGTTAATTATGGAAATAAACATTTCTTTTACATAATATGCCATGGTGTTTTTTATCATTCAAACTAAATAGTATTGGTGATTTGAAATGATTGAAAGACAAACACATCAGAAGTGGGATTATAAACTGTATCACCCTGAATGTTATGGACGCTGGGTTCACAGATTTTTGCAATTGCCAAGACACAAAAAATGGTACTTGTGGCACAATTACTGAAACCACTAACTCATGTAGCCCATCTATTAGGGGTATAAATCACAAGTTTCACTCTACGATATTATATTGATTCTTTGGACAACAATACAATATTTGCTGATATCACATAGTCTGCCACGATTTCAATTCAATTCAGGGGCCTGCGATCGATATGAGACGATATCGTATGACTTTTTAACACAGTCAGTTACATTTATATCAACTAGGGGTGTACGATATGTATCACTTTTCATGGTTCCAATACGATTCAAGGATGATATTTGGCTCATCTGGAGCGATACGATACGATTCAATGACTTGAAATCGATTGATTAACTTCAGGGAACGCTGCTAGTTACCTGGGCGTTCGGTGTTAGCAATCCCATGGCATCTCAGCATTGACCAGGTATGCTAAGCCATAAGCACACTGTCTGCTTTACACGGTAATCTACATTAGACACATCCTTCAAAACTAATAGCCTGTGTGTGCTGTTTTCTAAACACTGCCACTGAAATATCACACTCAATTATCAATCACCTACACCCAGAATGCAGCTGTGAAAACACCTGTAACCAATTAGATTGCTTAGAAATCATAGCTTGAACACTAGAAATAGGATGCCGGTTTGCTTTTAGAGGACTGCAATATATTATATTTTGTTTACAGTACAGTACAGCAATGATGTTCATGTCATCCTCAGCTAAAGTCATTCTGTCTGATACTGTTATATGAGTATTGAGAATAAAATTATTTGTGTTCATAGTCTATATTTACAGCATGCTACAAATGAAAATGCCAAACACTCTAGATAAAAGTGTTTATACTTAGCAAATATTTGGTGTTTGTGTGTAAAGTCGTGATGCAAAAATATGATTTTTAGGAGAGTTTATGTAGTTTCGAATGAAGTGTCGCTTTTGCAAGAGATGTAAGATATTTTGTATTGTGTGTAAATGTTTTTTGTGTGTAGAGTTTCGACAAAGAGGGCCCTACTGTAGTTTCAGAAACTGTAAAAAAAAACAAAAAACTTCCTGAATGGGAAAACTATCACAAGCATAACTAAATATGTGTGCGGTTACTCCACTTTGATGGTGTGTGTATCCTGACATTACATCATCGCCGTGCCCCCATCTGTATGCTTTGGCAGGAAAACCGTTTTCTAACAGCCAGGTTATATAACATTTGGCTTCCCGTCACTGTTTGCATGACATCAGTGAATTACTTAAGTTACACGCTCTTGTTCCTCCTGTCCTATATGACGTGCGTGTCTGTAAAATGAATGGTGGGTCCTGTGTACAGTATAGCATGCGGTGAGGCATTGAGGCGGCAAAGATGTTATTTCATGTTGTTTGTGTGTGAACTGACGCTGCTATCAACCATTTTAGCTCCTGCTTTTCTGTGCATAGACATGAAACCTGATATTTCCAGAAATGTGAAACTATAATGTGTCTGGCCACTGTAAACTTGTAAAACATTTAAATTACAGAGTTACTTCATTAAATTCATCATTAGTTTGCCAAGAAGCCTGTTTTTAATTAGTGATGATCTTTAATTAGAGACAGATTGCCTTATGTCTAGACGTGCTTGAGTTCAACCTGTAACACTTTTCAAACACCAGAACATGAGGACAGTCCGTCAACACAGCAGCCTTCGGTCCAGTCCTTCGGTCTCCGGGTGTGGGCCGGCCCCTCTTCCCCTTCTTCTTGTGAATTCTTGGCTGACGTACCTCCACTTTTGTTTTATTATCTCAGGACGTATCCTGTTTTGGACGTTACCATAGAGACCAATGGAAACAAAATAATAAGGTCTGAGCTATTTTTCAGATAATTTCCTTCCCTCCTGGATGTGCCCAGGTTGGCTACAATTACTCACCATTTATCCCAGACAAGCATCCTTTTACCATCTCCTACTTATCTTAACTAGGTTCCTGGAGTGAAGCAGTGTGAACTGTGTAGCCCATGACGCAGGCATGCAAACAGTGTTGTGTGAGGGACACAGAATCCTTATAGTCACTCTTTGTGAGAGTTTTATTCCCCTGTCGTCCACTTGGATACGAGGTGAAAAGGTTACCACATCTGTATCTAAAAACTCAACTCAGTATCAAAACACATACTGAATCAACACAAGCAAAACAAAGAGATATTAAATATAATGTAAATATAATAAGTAAATATTAATGATAGCTTCTTCAAGGTTTCTCAAGGCAGCGAAAAGTAAAAGCTACAAGTCTGAGTTCCCCCTGATTGTATTAGTCAAATGTGATGTGACATCACATGGATGTAATATAAGGCTCCCATTGCTTGTCCATTGGAGGGAGGACTGAACATCACCAAAGAACCAACAAAGAGCACTCTGTCGGTCCTGAGAGAGAGCGAACAACTCTACGGCTACAACGTCTAACCGGTAAGTGTCGGCCACAACATTATAAGAGATCAATATTACATGAATGTTCACTGTAACAGTAGTGAGGTGTCTTGAGCCAGGCTTGAGCCCTGCTTGTTATTTTGTATTAATTGGAGCTCAGAAGAAATTATAAGCTGTTTTCCTGAATGTGAGAGGTTCCTGGTTCAATTGTTTTGAATTCCTGTATGTCTGCGTATGTTGAGGCAGCAGAGCACATGGTGATCAAGTGATCAGCTTTGGGCATTTAGGGGGAATGAGACAGGATAACAGAGCGGTTGTTAACAGGGATGACTGCCTTAAGGGAAGGGGTTCCTCACACGGACTCATAGTAGATGGAGGATCATGTGAATTTAACCCGATGAGTTCTGTAACTTGTTTTATTGATGTCCTCACACTTTTATTTATTCATCTTGACATGTATTTCTGCTCTCTCTCAGTATCACAGCCTGAAAAACAACATGTTCGTATCGTCCCACACAGCTGTGCCACCATTGTAGGCTGATAACATTAGGTCTCTTTAGCCATGTGTCTGCTGGCCAGAGTGCAGGCCTGTCAGATGATAAGACAACAGCAGTCATATGTTGTCACACAGACGGGGGCATGAGGCTGCAGACAGGAAACAGACTCATGGTCTGGATCATTGTTCATTGTGTCTCACCATTTTCTCTCTGCTTACTGCTGCAGTTTAGTGGGTGAAAAGTCATTAAACAATTAGACAACTAGACAATCTCATGGAAAAGTTGGGTGCTGCAACGTGGTGATTTATAGGTTTGGCCTTATTTTCTGCTTTCTTGTTAACAACAGCTGCTCTCATTTCACCTCCTCCTACTGCTACGAGGAATACAACAGCATATATGCAGTGCTTGTTTTTTTTTTCAATTCACACTTTTCAATCAGTGAATGGAAGAACTTACATTAACAGAGTTTTTGCTAACATTATGTCTCCCATAGTGGGAACACAAACGTACTGCGGGTACAACAAGCTGACTTTTACAAAGCAAAGTGTGGGGAACAGATTTGCTCACAGACTGTCATAAGACTTTGTGAACCTTCAATATTAACTGAGAGGGATTAATCAATTGGTCGTGTTGTCCCTATCTGCCGTGATGCTGATTATCCCAAAACACTACAGATCAAAACTGTTATCCTGTGGATGAGGCTTTCATATCTTAATACTAATACTGCTGAATCGCGTATCAGTCCGAAACAAAGGTTTCAAATCCACAAGTGCTGCAAAATCCTGTGACTGTAATTTGTCTTAAAGTTGAGCTACTGTGGACATTGCAAGTGCATGAATAACCCAACAGAGGGTATTCTATAGCGGTTAAAGTTAAAGTCATACGATACTCTAATTCAAAATAGCTCCTGTGTGACTATGAGTTGTTTGCTTCGTGGTTTCTTACCAAGACTGAGAATGTGCAGACAGTGATGTTAATCCCAGGTGTCTGCTCATTTTGTTCCTCCTCTGTTTCAATAGCTTTTCATTCAAACAGGAAATATATAAGCAGGCAAAAGAAACTTCTGGGCTGGCATTCCTAACACGTGGCATGATTTGGGAGGATTGGTCTTTTGCTGTGAGGTTAACACCATGTATTTCTCCACAGACCAGTATGGGACAGATCCCGGATAAACTAGAAGGGGGAGAGCAGGCCCTCGGTGAAGGGTCGGAGGAGACGAGGCCAAGCCCTGACCCTGGAGCAGCAGATAGTCACACAGGTGATGTCATGGAGGGAGGAAGCTCCTGTGAGGAGGAGGAGGCTGGTAGCACCAGGGAAAATTCAGGGGAGCCAGACGCTCAGGATCTGGACGAGAGCCCCGGCCAAGAGCCAACAACACCTTCTAGTGAGAAGCACATAAAATTGAGGGAGAGTCCTTTCGCTGCGAGGGAGGTGAGACAGGGAGGGGCTGCAGGAAAGGAGAGAAGAGGAAGAGGAGGAGGAGGAGAAGGAGGAGGAGGAGGAGGAGGAGGAGGCAGGACCGTTCCACTGGTTCCACAGGAGACGGACGAGAACCAAAAGAGTAGTGCGAGGATTGCGGAAGGAGCTGGAACACACAAGCTGTTCAATCAAATCAAGAGAGAGGAGAAGACGACTGAGGAGGAGCTTCACGCATCCTCAGAGATTAAGATGGAGTATCAAGGTGAGGGAAGCGTCCAACATGAGGAGATCCAAGATGAAAACTTCTCAGCTGGAGTTTCTGCTGTTACCTCACAGGATGCAAACTCACTTGAAGACACGGAAGAGGCCTCTGGGATGGTGAAGATGAGCAGATGCGGAGCTCATGCAGGAAGTGAGTCTGTTCAACAAGATGAGCACGACATCATCATGGCTGAAGTTGAAGACGTTAAACTCTGTGCAGGAACAGTGGGCCGCTTGAGTGAGGGGAGGGAACCGCCTACAGCTCAACCCCAACATCCTTTGAAAAACAGTCTAGAGAAGGAGTCTCTATTAGATGTGAGTGATACCATTCACTGTGGACCTCCAAGAGAGTCAACAAAACCAAAGGTCACTGACACTGATGATGAAAGGGAGTCAGTGAGGCCTTATCTGCCAATGGACACAAATGAAACAACCACAAATCAAAAGATAGACTCATGTTCAGCATCAAATCCAGCGATTGAGCCCAGTTCTATTTTGGAGAAGCTACTGAAGAGAGATAAACAGGAGACAACCCCAACTCATGACATGGTGACGATGGATGTTACTGCAGAGAGGATCCTTGGCAGCGCAGCAACAGAGATATCCACCGATCAAATCGATCAGTCAGATGTAAATACACCTTCGTCAGTACGTGACATGAAAGGGCTGACACCTAAAGGAATCCGTGCAACCAGAGATCATCACATCAAGGATGTGGACATGAAACAGACAGCTGCTGCCGACAGCGTGACTTCAGATTGTTTTCAGCCTGGAGTGATTGGGAATACTATGTGTGGGAGATCACTCACAAAATCCCATTATTCCAAAGCTGATTGTCAGAGCGCAGGGGGCAACGTCAACTCAACAGATGCTTCAGTCAATGAGGATGTGGAGATAAAGCCAAAAAAGCTGTGTTCAGACAACTTACAATCAGCTGTCTCACATGAGAGAATGTCATGTGAAGTGAGCGGCGTGATCACTGAGGAATCTGCACCTTTATCAGTGCCTGATGTGAAGCCTCCACCCACAAAAAGTGATGGACAAATTGCAGACTCATGTCATTTAGTTGCTGAGAAGACAGACACCAATAATAAGAAGAAGGTGAAGGACTCCACTGAGGATACTGGCTCAGTTCTGGTTGCAGTTATCTCAGAGGAAAGCCACCAGGACATGAAGCAGGATATGACACTTCACACAGAGAATATGATGCCAGGTCAACCTGATGGACAGCTTGGCAAAGAAGGAGATGGCAGCGTCACAATGAGAGATAAATCCGAAAGAAGCCCCAAATCTAGGCCTGTTTCTGAACTCATAAAGGAGACAATTCAAATGCATGAAAAGCTGCAGCACCACGACCGGACCAAGCCAGCTGAAGTGAAGTGTGATGAGCAAGGCCAGTCTGTGAAGGTGGCACAGATGAAGGCGGCGTTCGACTCACCTCAAAAATCCCCAGACAAGGCAATCGAGAGGAAGCCATCAGTGAGAAGAGGTAAGGGTAAAGTCTCTATATACTATACTATCAAATGAGTAGAAACTGTGGATAGTGCAGAGCACATGAGGGATAACAGTCATATGTAATTTAAAAACAATTAACCAATGATGTCTGCTTTTCTCGTCAATGAACCATGATCATTTGGGCTGCCAGATTCACCACCAACAGCCCTCATCTAGCAATTTGCAACCTTGTTAAGAAAAAGTGCTTTATAAATAAAGTTTATTATTATCTACAAAACTGAAGGAGGTTGAAGAAGAAATAGATTGGATGATGGAATACAGCTGTTTTCTTCTGCATTACTCTCGATGTGTTAAATAGTGCCATCTTGTGGTGCTGTACTATGCTTGTAGTACATTGTGTTCTTCAGGAGAATTGGGATATATATATATATATATATATATATATATATATATTTTAGAAATTATATCTAGAACAGTAATATTGTATAACCATTTTATATTGTTTTACTGCGTATCACAAACTGGATAATATAGTTTTTATTCATGAACAATAGAAGCAGCCTTCATAAAAAAATCTAAAGAAAAAATCTCATAAAACCATTGAGCAATATACATTTGTGTTAATATCCTTGTATTAGGTATACATAAATTTACCCCCACTCACTCACAGTTACACACATAACATACACTCTACCAATTATTATTGCCTCACCTGAATTAAAACAAAAAAACATATACGCTTATATATTATGGGTCATCTTGCCTCATTTAGTTGATCCGAAATGCTGTCAGTTGAGTGAGTATAGGATGCTCTTGCTCTTGGATGAATTGTAGAATTTGTGTAAGTAAAATTCTAAATTAAATTCAATTAAATTAAATTTAAACTTTATTGCAGACTCAAGATAAGAAAAAAGAAAAAAACAACAACACCAATACCATACATATAATACATTACAATACAGGAAGCACTATAAAAAGTAATGATTAAAAGATATTAAAATATTAATATAAATATATACATACATCAATGCCTTATATATATACATATATATGTATATATATACAGTATGTACATATATATGTATATATATATATCCATTATATCCCTATATCCCTATACTATATTTATCTAACATCAGATTTAGCACTACACGGTACCAATATATATATAATGATATATATAGGGACATAGGGATATAATAATAAATAGATGGTAAATAGATCAAATAAAATAATAGAAGTGTCACAGGAGTTTAGAAATGCCATAAATAAAATGCCATATATATATATATATATATATATATATATATATATATATACATATATATATATATATAATGATATATATAGGGATATAGGGATATAATGATAAATAGATGGTAAATAGATAAAATAAGATAATAGGAGTGTCACAGAAGATTAGAAATGCCACAAAGCCTCCATAAAAACACACAATTAATGGTGAATTTCTGTAACTGGGAACCTGAAGAAAGGAGACGTATTCCCTGTTATCTAAAAAACATCGCTCTGATTGGATGTTGGAGCTGTCCGTCAAAACGTCACTGATCCAATCAGGGCTCGCCAAGCCTGGCAGGGGGCGGGTCTACCGTCAGAGTGTGGATAGAGAGCACAGTGGTGTGTCAGCAGCACAGCTACGGCTCCGGCAGAGGGAGGAATCAATACGCGTTGGGCTGTGTGTTATATATCATCCAGCTTTACCGGAATACTTTCATTTCCCTCTCAGAAGGTAGGTCACAGATTATGTGGATTGTTTAGCATCTGTTTGCCCTTTTTCCCCCTTTTAAATCTGTTTAAAAGGGTTTAATTTGTCCACTTTACAGCCATCCAGACAGGAAAGTGCAGCGCTAGCTAAAATGAATCAGGATAGTCTGTTGAACTGTTCTTCTTTTTTAAGCTAGCTAAAGTTTCTAGCCTAAAAACAAAGCAAATGCTGTCTTTGTTCAGGGTTTTTTGTTCCTGTTGGTTGTTGTGTGTGTTTGGTGGATAATTCACGACATGTGGGGTGGGGTAGCTAACCATAGTGCGGCAGGAAAACTTATCTCCGGTACCGCTAGATCCACATACACACCGAGGAGAGGAGGAGGAGGTGCAGCAGCATAACCGCGCCCTGGCCTCTGGCACACTCTCACTGTTAATATCAGCCTCTTCAAGATTAACTAAGGGCTCCAAACATACACATATACAAGAATCAACTCTTTCATTTAGAGAGATTTTTATTTTTGTCAATTTAATAATTGCAATTTCAGATTTGACCCACTAACACACTGAGGATTAAATGGGGAATTAATATTAGCTCTTCAACATGAACAAAAAGGCTCCAAACATACACATATACAAGAACTAACTCTTTTCATTTATAGAGATTTTTTTTTTGTCAAATTTAATAGTTTAGTTTCAGATTTGACCCACTAACACACAGGATAAATGGGAAAAGGGTCATAGCATATAGTGGTAGCTGCTTCCAAGCTACAAATGTTACCCAAATGCATAATCACTGTGTCCTCCACCAGCTCTGCTTGTTTGGCCGTAACACGTGTATAATAGTTGAAATTATGCAGAATCTGTGCAGATAACTAGCTCAACCTGAGGGCAGATAGAAATATGGTGTTGCTGCACCTGAGTCTATTGCTCTTATGTTGACAGCTTTTTGAATTACAGTCCATTTGCAGCAAAATAAGGGTTTTTCGTTTTTCACTTTATTGCCTGATTAGTCTGATCTACCTTAATGCTTTATTAAAAGTTTCCACAACTGGACCACATGTTGTAATTAAATTGGGTTTGCACATTAATGAATGTTTTGACAGGGACATGTAATCTTGGGAGTCATGTCATAAGTAAGGGCTGCCACTAAAGATGATTTTCATTATTGATTTATATTAATAATTTAAATTTTCATCCAGATGCCAGGTTCAGATTTGACCCACTAACACACTGGAAGATTAAATGGGAAAAGGGTCATAGCATATAGTGGTAGCTGCTTCCAAGCTACCAACTACAAATGTTACCAAAATGCATAATCACTGTGTCTTCCTCCAGCTCTGCTTGTTTGGCCGTAACATGTGTGTTATAGTTGAAACTATGCAGAATCTGTGCAGATAACTAGCTCAACCTGTTATATAGTCAATGAGGGCAGATAAAGATATATGGTGTTGCTGCACCTGAGTCTATTGCTGAGTCCATCGGTGTTATGTTGACAGCTTTTTGAATTAGAGTCCTTTTGCAGCAAAATAAGGGTTTTTCGTTAATCATGTTTAAATTAAGATGGAGTTCATTATTTACTAGTAATGTTGCTTGTTTTTCAATGGCACTTTATTGCCTGATTAGTCTGATCTACCTTAATGTTTTATTAAAAATGTCCACAACTGGACCACATTTGGGTTTGCACATTAATGAATGTTTTGACAGGGACATGTAATCTTGGAGTCATGTCATAAGTAGGGCTGCCACTAAAGATGATTTTCATTATTGATTCTTTTTTTTGGATTTATCATATAGTCTATTAAAAGGGAAATACAATAAAAAGTGTCCACCCCAAGCTATGAGAGCCAAAGATGATGTCTTCAAATGTTCTGATTTATGCAGCCATCATCCCAAATCCCATACATATTCAATTAACTATGATACGAAACAGTGAAAAGCAGCAAGTCCTCATATTTGAATAGCGTTTCTAGCAGTATTAGTATTTGAGGAGTATTTGGCAGTTGATAAGATGACTGAAATAATCAATTAGTTCATTTTCTGCCCCTGAGCTAATCGATGACTTGATTAATTGTTTTGGTCCTGTTCACAAGTATTATCATTAGCGTCATCCTTAAAATTTGACTTGGTTCTGCTATGGAGCTGCGAGTAATGCCATTCTCAAATACCAGTAGCATTTTGGGAAAGCAATGCATTGAAAATTGATCCAAAACTGAAGGTAGTAGGGAGATCATTAAAGACACTCCCTCCTCACTTGTCAGTTGTAAATAGTCCCTGCAGTCCTTGAGCCCTGGTGGCTGGGAGGTGACCCAAATAGTCCTCTGTGTGACCCCTCCGTCTGTACGCCACCACTGGCTCATTTGCGTGCTCATGAGTCATGACAATAGGGCAGTTTGATTTGTAATGACCGTGGTTAGTGTGCTCAAAGGGCAACATGATTTGCATATTTGGCCCCTGTCTTGAACTAGGGTACTGAGGTCCCGAGTGTAATCAGCATTGTGGTTGCAGGAGTTTCCCTCGCCACGACTCGCTGTGGGATTCAGAGCAGGTGAAGGCTGACAGAGCAACCCCAGGGTCGACAGTCAGCAGTACTACAGCTGTGTTTGGGCTTGTTCACCATTCCAGACGCATCAACCTCTGCTGGTTGTGCTGCAGTACAAGGTCTCTAGAAGTGCGTAGCCTGCCTTCCTATAGCAGAGCGGAGAGAGGAAGTGGGTCAGGAAGCAGAGGGAAATAAGCGTAAGATGTGAGGGAGTGTTGGTTCCTATCAACTGCAGCAAGGAGTGCTGATGTGGGTTGTGCTGAATTCACCAGAGCATGTTTAACATTTTGAATTGGTTTCAGGAAGATCATTAAGTTTTGTAGCCAACATATCCATTACATTTATTTAATCAGTGTTGATGGAGGTCTGGCTAAGTTCAGCTATTCCCTGTTGGCCATCTGAAGCCATTGTTCATTATTGTACTGAAATAGTTAAGAAGTAGCGGTTCAGGCTTTGGCTTTGTTTTGTGGACTAAGGAATGTGTACATTAGATAGAAAGTATTTCAGCAGTAGTTTCATATCTCTCTTGTTGCAGTTAGTTCTCACATCAGTCTGCTGGAATAATCAATAATCATGTGGAAATGAGCTGAATATTTGATCAACAGTTTGACATCTTCATCTCCGTTGGACTCGAGGAGTGCATTCTTTAACATGTCTGACATACCTCAGTTTGTGTCCAGTCCTGTCTGTGCAAGATGTTATCTCAGTCCACACTTTCAAAAGGACTTTCTGCCAGAAACCCTCAGCATGACACGCCACAACTTGAAAATTTAACCGATTTTTTAATTTTTTTTTGATTTACACTATGGGTTTCCTGTGCTACAGATTAGTTTTTTCCAGACAAGATGTCCGGCATTTATTTCTGAGTACAGGTGGGAAGAAAGGAAACATCATTATCCAACCACCTGCTAAGCATATTAGTGTGTTTGTTTGTTTGGACTAGCCTGAGGATGAAGAGGATCACATGCTAATTGCTTACACACAGTAGAAAACAAACACACAGCCCAGGGACAGTAGATGAACTCAAATAGTTTAAGAATACAAGCCAATACTCTCATTTAATAATCTACAATTAAGTATGTTAAATATGTCGTATAAATCTAAATAGTTTTCTATTTTGGCTTGTTAGATGTCTGTGTGTGTTTGTTTTACAGACAGGTTAAACTATGATTTCCCCCCCTTCTTTTATCTATGTTATGTTGCAATTTTCCCCACTGTGGGACTAATAAAGGAATATCTTATCTTATAGGGTTTTTAGAAATAAGTTTGCGTGGAATTTCAAATCAAAGATGAATCTTAGATGCCCGCTCCTGTTTTGACAAACCTCTTTCAGCTTTGTAATGCTTTGTAGCTTAGCAATTCCAGCAGATGCACACAGACTAATACCATTTCTTCCATTGGTCATTCCCACCACAGCTGACAACATCTGTTGAAATGGAGCAGTGGTTTTTGCATTGCTCATTGGGGGGAGGGGGAAGTAGTTGATCAGGAAGAGGAAGAGACATGCTATGAACTCTCAAAGCTGTTATATTTGACATTTTAAAGAGTTTAAAGAGAGAGTAGACCTTTTAAAAATTGAACAATAGGCAGGTTTTTTTGTATTTGTCCTCTTGTGGTGTCTGTTATGTTGATCACCAGATAGGAAAGGTGAAGTGAAAACCTAGGCAGAGTATGTGTTCAGGTTGTGTTGCTGTAGATGAATGAAACTCATGAAAGTAGAGCTTTTCCGCTTGTGAGTAATTTTATAGGATTTTAAAGTGGTCTCTTTTAAACCTTCACTTTTAAGTAGGATAAGAAGTTTAGGAGTTAGTCTTTTAAGTCTTGTAGCACAGAAATTGACAGAGAGCTGGAAATTGGGTTCAATTTAGTAGTAGTATGGTCAGCATCACACTAAACATACAGACATGATCTGACATTTATGTTTCCTATGTCTGAAAACTAAGGAGTCTGTTTCTCCTTTTTGGAATGAGGAAGTTGGCAAAACCTCACCATTTGACCTTTGGTGTTTAAATCTGTAAATGTCTGACATGCTATTGATACATGTACATAACCTTTACCTAGTTAGAGGAATATGACTGGACCTGGTAATCGGTTCTGTCTATGTGTTACCTCGCATTGAGTTGGACTTTAAGCCACATTGCTCTTGTGTCTGCAAATCTTGTTTCCTATAAAGTATAAAAGAATACAATAGCATTCCTTGAAACACTGGTGCGTAATGTATTGTGTTCCAGTAGTATTTAAATTGAGCAGAGCACAGACTGCATGGTCACTTGGGGTGGGAGAGAGGTAGAAAAAACAGCACCTTATCTCATTGTTGCAAAAAGCACTGGAATGTAGCTGGAATCTGATCACAATGGTGGTCCGTGGCCTTGGTTACAGGAAGGGGATTTAGGTGGCGTCTCATGCGGTCTTGGTGACAAAAGGCAAAAGGCAGCCAGTGTATGGGGAGCACTGAGGCGACATCACTGATGTGTTTGTAGTGGCGGCGAGGGGCGGCATGGGTAGCAAAGTGTGGGAAAGAAAAGTGTGACCATTACTGGCGGTTAGTCTCTGAAGTTACAATCTGAAACTTTCTGACAATAAAATACCAATACTGTAGAATGTGTATACACTCCAGCCTACCATGTGTTGGAGGGATGTACCTTATATGCATGGCCTGCCCTGCAGTGACCTGGACTGTTGCTACCAAGATGACGCTAGCAGCCACATAACCGGGAAGTCGGCAATAACAACAATGATGAAAAGCACCAACAAACAAAGGAATTGCAAAACTAAACACGTAGCAGATAAGACCTGTTGAGAAACATGGTTGAGCCCTTGTTTTATTTGCTGATTGCATGTATCCACATTGGGCGTTATGCGTGCCAGTGGCCTCAGCTTAACTGATAAATGGCTCAGGATGAGACAAATGTAGGGTTGTGATGAACTTGACAAATGAACAACAGACAGACACAGGAATAAACTTCTACTTTGCAATGAAAAGATGCATATTGTGGTTAGTTTAAAATGTTGACTAGTGGGTTTTTTCTGTCATGTCAAGCTCAATCTGTTGTGAGAAACCCCTTCAGGTTAACAATCTCAGGACAAACCATCTCAGAAATACTTATACTTGGTATGCTGGATGATAAAAGCTTATGGAATAGTATGCAGATACTTTCCTGCATGTATATACAGTAGTTTTCTAAAATAACTGTTGAGGAGACTGTTTAGGCTTTGTCCAAATTCTGCTCTAATTCTGCTGCCCCTCCCTGTCCAACATCAGCTCATCCTGATTTGTAGCTGGGATTTTCATGTTATGTCACATCTCATTCACCAAGCGCACTATGAAAGACAGAGTATCAAGGACTGTTTTGTACCCCAAAAACAAGGTGGTGAAAAGATATATAAAGGCTGTCTATACAGTTTGCATTGACAAACATAGTTCCCTCTTGTTTTGCATTACCCATGGTCCAGAATAAGCCATTATCTTTGGGATTCACAGAGCCATAATAGGCGGTGAGTTTTAATCCTGGTTAGGCTGGCGGGGATTTTATTGTCCAAGTGTTGTAGGTAAGCAGTTTAGTAAATCTCATCCAAGTTCCAGGTATTTCTCCTGGAGCTGAAGCCCAAGTTTTGTCCTCTGACATTTCTGTAAACCAACAATTTATTTACCACTGCTGTGTCTTGCTGTGCTGTTGTCAGGGTGGGGCAATAATATGTAATAATGTTCTCTTTGAGCCCGGTCAATGAGAAACCAGTTGGAGTACAAATAGCTGTTGACAGAATGGGGTGGCCCCATACTTTAATTGGAATATGTGAACATAACTGAATGTGGCAGGGATGGGCAGCAATAAATATCTCCTGTCACTGAGGACGTGCCATAATCTTTATGTCTATGTACATGCTCCAAAATCTATACACAGTCACTTTCCAAAAAGTAGATGTCCCAGTTGTAGGGACCTCTAATGACTCAGTAGCACAGAGTAAGAGAAGACATTTAGAGTTTCCTGATGGTAGGGCTGTCACGGTGAAAGAATTTTCCACATGGTATTGATGATTGGTTCAGCAGAACGATATATATTGTATACATATATATAGATGTATATTGTTGCTTTTTAAATGACAAAGATGACACAGTTAAAAACAAATTAAATGCTGCAGCGTTGTTTTTTTTTTGTTTTTTTTAGCCGAGACACTTTGGTTGCATCTGGTTGCTACGATACAGAATATCCGCAGAAATAAAAATGTCTGCACAAGGTAGAGTACTTACACTGGTCCTTGATCTGGTAGAAGGGAAGGCAAAGCATGTAGTGAGAGAGGACGGACCTGTCAGTCTATTAATTTCTCCTCCATTGTTGTTATAGTTCAGCACTTGTACATGTGGGATGTGACGGTTGGTCTTTGTGGTAGCCTATTTGTCCCGCCCCTCCTCCACTGTGATTGGACAGTTGGGTAAAAAGTGACTCTGACGAATGCAGCGTTTTACCCAAAGACAAAGTTGAACACTTTTCAATTCTTGGCAACGAGAAAAAAATGCCAAACATGCAGCATAGAATAGACGCACAGCGCCTCATCCCGCTGCTGCCGTTTGTAGCATGGTGTAAATATTTGGGGCTCCCATTGCAAAGAATTAAAAAAATACTTTGGTGGACACACTTGTTTTCATTATGAATTTATTTAACATTCAATACACATGCATTGAAGTTTAAAACAAGAACGGTCAAGCCTGATGGGGAAAAAAAAGAAAAAACGCAAACATAGCGGTTGTGGCAGTTGCTTGCAATCCCCTGCGGTTGGCTTTTCCGTAGCACTGTATTTCAATATTCCGGTTATCGCGACAGCCCGTCGTTGATGTTCATTGTGCTTCATTGATCTTATGTGTAGTTACTGAGATACATCTTGGATATAGTGACATAAAAGGTGTTTGTTCTTCCAGTAATACATTCTGGCACATTGACCAAGCATGAGCCCTCACTGGGCTCTCTTTTTTGTACTCGTTTCCTCTTTGTAGCTATTTTGCAGTCTTATGTCAGAGCAAAAGCATTTCCACTTGGTTTACTGGAGGGCAGCAGTCTGTACTATGACTGTGAGGTAGAGTTGAGAGGAAGACCCTCCATGGCCTTACACAGTGAGATCAACGGTGAGCACGAAAGGCCTAAATTCTGACATTATCACTTTCCTTTTCATACCATATCCTAATTGTGTTTGTTTGTGGTTGGTAGTTGGTTCATTCAATCGTTTATTATTATTATTATTTGGTAGTACTGACACATGACAGGACTACCATTTAGTGTTATTACGAAGGAGAAGCCCAACCACATAATTTGTGTTTGTAGTTTTAGTATGGTCAGAATAACCAATGAAAGTGAAGTAGCACTCAATTTTTCATAAGACCCACATTTCCTCAGTAGAATTGTCAGATGTAAATGCAGTTGAGGAATGTAGAGAAGGATGCTAAAAAGTGTGTCACACTGGTCCCATTTCCTGTTGGTCATTTCCTCAGGCTGTAGGGTCCTCCTTTTGTCTCTGCACATCAGGGTCAGCTCTGCTGGCTCAGGAGGCAATAAGGTACATAGCTCTCCTTTCATCTGATTTGCCCAACAGACACTTGCAGTCTTTTTGCTTGAATTAGGGCTGGATCAGTGAGCTGTAAATCTCAGGAGAGTGTCATTGAGTAGCATTGCATTCCCCCAAGGTGTGTCTCTATCTCTTTCTCTCTCTCTCTCTGCCACATGTCCGAGGCTGTCAGACTGGTGCCAGCCTTTTACTGCCTCAACTCAGCCCCTGCTGACATTGTTGCACGCAAATGTCAGCCGCGATCATTATGACGTTAAATATTTGGAAAAGGGGTTGGGTCATAAAGGCTGAATGTTAAATAATTGATTTACAGAATTCACTGTTGACTCTTCAATTTGGCTCCTGCAGTTATTTGGAGGTCTCTGTATTTTTATGTATTTGTATTTTGTAATTTTGACAGATAAGATGTCACTTTATCATTCAGTTTTTATTCATTTAAACTTAATCATTACTGTGCGCTCCACATGATCTTCTAGTAGTTGTTCTATATTTCTTTTGTGTTGAGAATGACTAATCACTATTAGTTCCTGGTCTTTCTGTGGTAGCCACAGAAGTATAACAGGAAGTTGGCCGTTTGGATAAGGCCTTTGCTAGTTTAGAGCAGAATAACTCTGTCCCTCTGGTTCCTGTGTGCTGCTCTTTAAATCCTGCCTCTTAACACATGTGAATGTGAGTCATTGAAACATGCTTTGAAATGACACCCTTCTACAGATATCTACAATGTAAATACACATTGTTTATTAGAGGTGGGAAAAAAATGTATTCACGTGTATCGCGGATCTTTGGGTAGCTGGAAAAAAATGAATAATGACTGATATATTTGACTTCAGGACATCTCTTACTACATATGTGCTGAAAATCAAACATTTTTACTGTATTAATTTAGATATTTTCCAAAGTAAAAGCATGAATCGTATTATCGAATTGCAACACTTAAAAATCACAATATATATTGAAACTGCACCCAAGTATTGTGATAGTATCGAATCGGAAGATGGCTATATAGTCTCAGCCCTATTGTAAATATTACAGTTCTTTATTTGATAGTAAATCGATTCAATTTCACGCGCTTGATCAAATTCTTAATGACCAATTAATCGATGTTGATTAATCGTTATCATCCCTAATAGCTACGCTTGTCAGTGGGTCCGTCATACATCAAAGCTTTTACGCAGTTTTTCCCATTTCTGGATACTAAATTGTTTCCGTTAACAACAAGAAATTTGTGCACAATCACCATAAGCATGCCACACAAGCATCTACCGTCATTTTCTGCTGTCCCTGGTCTCTTTTTAGCCTTACTTGTTTCAGGCTCAGCTCATCAGGTGCGGGTGAGGGATAATGAGGTTCTTGCATAAGAGGTGCATAAAAGGTTTTTGGAGTTTTTGGTTTGGTATTTGCCAATGGCAGGGTAAAGATCTCTTTTCCAGTGAACCTTGGAGGAAGTTCTGCCTGGGAGGCTCAACATAAGTCTTGTCATGTCATGTGTAGCTATACAGTCTGAGGTGATTGAGTCCTGAGTGTTAAAAATTATTCCAGGTTTGTGTTGAGTTTGAAGTTATCAACATTTCTGCTGGAGTCTGGTTTGGGACCTGGTCCAGGATTTGAGCTGTACACTAATGGGTTTATGTGCAGGTGAAATGCCCCTGACATAAATGTAGGGATTGACATATGGGAAATTCCCCAATTGTATAAAAATAAATGATTGCCCTGCAACACTGAACCCTAATGTTATTTTTTTTCTTTTCTGTCTTACCACATGTATCAGTTGGAATGGCTGCTAACCACGGTGAGCATCCAGTGACATGAAATGGTGATTTCTTTCCGAAAAGGATCGTCAAGATACACCACCACCACACAACAAGGCTTACTCACCAAGACCCAGTGTTGCATAGTCAACTGCAACCCCACCCAGTCTGCTCTGACCTGCAGCGTTTACACTGATATAGCCAAACCCTGTCTTCATAAAGGCTTCATATGCAAACTGTCAGTTTTGGTGATAAAGCACGGGAATAATTGAAGCCTTTTTTCTGTGACTGTATCATAGGTCACATTTAGCTATCATTTTGGGCATATATTCGGGACAGAACTAGTCTTGATTTGTTGCCTTCAGAGTGGTTGATTGTTACAACAGTAACATATGATATTGAACATTTCCTTCTGTTTGTAGAGCTAAAGGATAGTGTGACTGGGGATCTTTGTGCAGGCTCAGACCGACCTCAAGAATGCAGTGATTGTTTTGTCAAGGCTAGGCACACTATTGTGGTGATAAAACAGCACATCTTATAAAGTTCTCCCACATAAAACAATGTACTCTTCTGCTGCAAGTTAACAGAGCCAAGACCAACAGGATAGTTCACTGCTCGTTCCGTTTTAATAGCATTCATTTAGGTGTGTCATCAATAACAATGGCTGTGTAGATGATTGGGTCCGCCTTTGTCCAACAAAGTGATCATTTTAAAAGTACACTCCTTAGCTACATTGTCATGAAATGGTACTGCACGTGACTTGATAGGTTACCATTGGGTTTTACCACCATGGAAAGCAATGCTGGCTGTTTGGAAATGACAAATTTCACCATTTCAATAGCGTGCCAATATTTACATTTCAGGTGAGAAATAGGCCATGCACTCATGCTCCAATTAACTGTATATCTACAACGCCAACGTAATTCTTTGCAAGGTTCAGTAGTTTAGAGGCACTGTGTCAGTGCTCTCTAAAAACTCCAAATAAAGCTCTGCTTGTTCTCTTCATCATCTTAACCTCTTCTCTCAGTTTGCTGATTGGTCTGGCTTCCAGCTGCTTAGCACAGTCCATTGTCAATGGATGTTTTCCAGATTAAATCTTGTAGAGAAACCTGAGCTTGTTAAATTTGGTCTGGTTTTGTAAGGCGAGGAGCAATTCCAAATGTGGAGATATAACTAAGTTTAACAGTTGTTTGCATTTTGACATTATAAGAAACCTTTTAAGACATTAGTTTTTCTTACTCTTGTATCATGTTTCTTTCCTGTGTTGGTATTTCCCTGATGTTGCTAAGCAGCATGCCTGTGTTGCTAAACATGTCTTGGAGACAGATTGCAGCCAACCAAACACCCATGCGGTTGGAGTGCCCATGGCATAAAGTGAATGTTTGCTCTGCTCTTTTTATTACCTTTGACACAACTATGTCTCTTGCTGTTTGAAGTTTAATTTACTATCGCTATTACCTGTGGCTGACAAGACTAAGCATAATGCCCAGCATAAAGAGCCGCATGCCAGAAAGAGCAGTCATTAGACATTTTCAGTAATGCAGACTGACGGAGAGAGGACTATTAAGGTGCTCAACAACCTGATGGATAGCTAGAGGTCATCATTGATGATGGGCAGATGACTAGGCAGTCACCATATTCATTATATATACTGGGCCATTGCCACATCCTTAGTGTAGTTCATGGAGTTATGTAATTCTAAATAATTGTTGAGGTCAAAAGCTAATTTTTACAACTTAGCTCAAATTAAGCCAAATGATCATAATAGATCACCTTTCTTTCTTATGCTCACTAAATTGCTAATGAATTGGCAATGGCCTCATAAGTCAGTTATTGCTTTGCTCCCCCTTTCCAGTCCTGCTCTTTTTAGGAACAAGCACTCACTCCAGCCAAGAGGACATATGGTACTATTAGACAACCAGTAGGGACTAGCTCAAGCATTGACCACGAGCAGTAGCCAACAATTAGCCTGTCTAACACTTGACAATCATTCTATTTAACATATTGGCCAGATTCAACTTTCTTCCAATCCCATGTAATATTATTCCCCATGTCTTATTTTAAAGGGTTTTATTCCATATTTACTTAACTGAATCATGAAAAGAAACGTGAGATGTACCATGGGCCCCGGGGCTACAACGTTTTTTAAGGCCCTCCCCCAAGCACCATCACGACTCAACTATTGTCACATCCAATACAAACAGCCACACTTAATTTGCATATAATAATGCATCAACACCAATCCCTCATCACTGCAGTTTAATTGTATGACAGTTGTGGCAAATACAAATCATACAGTACAATCGTTATAAGCCCGTGGTGGAAGCATACCATACAGAAGTTGCGTCACCAAAAGGCCGGCTCACTGTAGGCTGATATTCACACATTATGCACGCTTACTCACACGCACCAGAGAATTGTGATGGGGGAGCTACGTATGACTCAAATCAATGGCAAAAGCCACGAGCGCAAATGAGATCTACTTGCGCGGATGTAGAAGAGCCATGTGTGTAACTCAAACGGCCGCGCACGCATATTATTTTTGCGAGCGCTTTCAGAGCACTCATTTCTGTTAAAGAGTTGCACAAGCGCAGAAACAATAGCAAAGCATAGCAAATGTAACCAATTATATTTAGGGATACAATGATGACTGGATCCGCCCACCCACTGTTAAAAAGAAAACGCACTCACGAGCGAGCAGGTGAAAGTTCTGCGAGCAGGAGAGCAGTGATAATAGTTGTGCGATCGGGGATACCAGTTACACGCCCCTTCGGTTTCTGCGCACGCTCAAAGCATGGTTTTCTCCTCGCAGGCTACAATATTGCTCATGCGAGCAGAGATATTCTACGCGGGAGTCCCGTGAAATCGCTCACAGAAATAATATGTTGGGCGGCTATTTGAGTTTTGCATTTGCGGCTGCGCGTGTGGATCTCATCTGTTCTCGCTGGTTTTGGCATCGGTTTGCCATCATAGCTACATTGGGCTGGATAGCTTATAGCAGATGCTAATTAATTTTGACGCAACAAACGGTAACAAACAATACCACTACAGAAAAATGAGATTCAATATGCAACATAATTGAAATGCACATTACTAAATGTTCTACTAAATGAACCACGGACAGTGCTGTTTGTTATGTATAGGGGATGTGTGCGCCGCACGATATGCCGCAACAGCTGTTTCTACGCGCCTTCCTCTGCTGATTTTCACAGAATCATTCATTAATTCAAAAAATGTTTAGCGCTCTGCTAGTGCTACGTTCTTATGAGTGCTCTGATTCAATAAATATATTTGATTTTGAAACGGTAGTCTTATGTTGTTGTCGTTGACATAACAATCGTCTATTGCTACCAGTAGCAGTATCCTGCATATGAGACATTTAGGTAAAAGTGGTGTATTGTAGGGTCTACAGCAGTCATCGTCACTTACTACGTCAATGAAAAATATGATTTCATAGTTAAGTTTTGTTACATATAAGTCTCTCACACACACACAACCATAGGTAAGACTTAGTCTTCCTCCTGGCTTAACGCACAGCTCTAACATTTGAGCACGTAAACAAATACATACAAATGTTCATATGACCATGGGGTCATAACAACAGTGTTATTGTTAAGTGGCTGAGTCTTTCTTGTCCCATTGTAGTGTGCAGTCTGTTCTTAACAAGTCCAAGTTTTGAAAAGGAGTGCTCTCCAGAGGCTTTGCTGACAGTAAATCCTGAATGCTATATCCATGTTTGGATAAACTGATGACAGGTCCATCTTCCTTATCAGTTGAAGCAAGGCCTGTGCAGTTTTATTTTCTTTGTTTCTGATTAATTCTTTGAACTGCTCTATTCCCTCAACAAAGTCCTCCTGTAAATCAGAATGGTATTTCTTCTGAAGCACTGCAAAGAGCCAGAGATTCTTTGCATGTGGTTTTGTTTTGATTAACATCCACTGCAATTTTAACAAGCAAGTCGTGGATGTTGCCATAATTCAGACATAATGCGTTGGTAGCCTGGGCATGGACTTCAGAATCAGAACTATGTGCAGCACGAGGAACGCATTTGGCCATTTGATTGATGTTCCTTATTTTGTGACTGAACGCCTTTATATAGTCCTGACATATTACTGGCACAGTCGTAGGCTTGAGTTTGAGCCCCGGTAAGCCTGTGCATTAAAACGCTGTTGGACATTAAAACATAGCTTAACAGTCATGCTTGTGAGACTGGTCGATGATTTCTTAGAGACCCTGGATCAAGGTGTGTTTTTTTAAGTAGAGGTATAACCATCTTAAAGTTAGTGGGGACAATGCCCATGATGAGAGACAAGTTGACAATATTCAGGCTGCACGGTGGTGCGGTGGTTAGCACTGGTGCCTCACAGCTAGAGGGTTGCAGGTTCGAATCCGGCTTGGGGCCCTTCTGTGTGGAGTTTGCATGTTCTCCCCGTGTTAGCGTGGGTTTTCTCCGGGTACTCCGGTTTCCACAGTCCAAAGACATGCAGGTTAGGTTAATTGTCGACTCTAAATTGCCCGTAGGTGTGAATGTGAGCGTGAATGGTTGTCTGTCTCTATGTGTCAACCCTGCGATGGACTGGCGACCTGTCCAGGGTGTACCCCGCCTTCGCCCAATGTCGGCTGGGATCGGCTCC
>CAKAOH010025276.1:11757-75979 GCA_916701665.1 Sebastiscus tertius | reverse complement strand
ATGTTGCCATAATTCAGACATAATGCGTTGGTAGCCTGGGCATGGACTTCAGAATCAGAACTATGTGCAGCACGAGGAACGCATTTGGCCATTTGATTGATGTTCCTTATTTTGTGACTGAACGCCTTTATATAGTCCTGACATATTACTGGCACAGTCATAGGCTTGAGTTTGAGCCCCGGTAAGCCTGTGCATTAAAACGCTGTTGGACATTAAAACATAGCTTAACAGTCATGCTTGTGAGACTGGTCGATGATTTCTTAGAGACCCTGGATCAAGGTGTGTTTTTTTAAGTAGAGGTATAACCATCTTAAAGTTAGTGGGGACAATGCCCATGACCCCTAACGGGATAAGCGGTTGCAGATATTCAGCTTTTAAGTCCCAGAAATGGCCAGAAATCGTTTTAGCTGGTAAGGGGTTGAGGAGGCAGGTGGTTGGTTTAGATACTAAAACCTGCTTGGACAATGTTTCAAGAAAGACAGTCTCAAAATGTGTATGGACAGAGACTAACTGAGATTCAACATATGGATATTGTCCTGCAGAATTTACAGCTGTAGCTGGGGACAAGGAACTAATGTTACATCTAATCTCATCTATTTTTCTGCAAAAGAAATCTAAAAAAAAAAAAACGTGCTGTAAATGATGAGCTGCTAACAGTGGGCTATTTTTGGGTATATTTGGTTACATTATCAGAGAGAAATCTTGGATTGTGTTTATTTTTGTCTGATTAAGCGAAGTCTCCCTCTAGACAGGTTTCTGATTTAGGTGTCTGTTCACATGTAGCTTCTATTCTACCATGATTGTGACAAATCTGTAGCTCCAAGGGTGAGCAAGCAAG
Source organism: Sebastiscus tertius (assembly GCA_916701665.1). NCBI lineage: Eukaryota > Metazoa > Chordata > Actinopteri > Perciformes > Sebastidae > Sebastiscus > Sebastiscus tertius. Next base: position 75,141 of record CAKAOH010025276.1, on the reverse strand, counting down.
CCTCACTCCTCATGACAAAGTTGTCCTTGTTAAGTGTTGCCCCGACTACCATCACATTACTGTAACCAAGAACAACTCTTCTTTTCGCATTTTTGACACACTTAAACGTAATTTGATTATTCATTTATTTATTTTCTCAGCAGTGGCAAAAGACTCATCCGTTGCTGCCATTGACATGCTGTGAAATTAGAGAATAATTACCTTTTAAACACCTTTTGTGAAAATATTAATTTCTTGTCTTCAAGATAAATTTAGTTTCTTTTTTAACTATAATGTGTCTACCAGGATTCCTGGAGACTGGCTGTCTATAATAGGATGTCAGTCCATTGCTCTTGGTCTGCGTCAGCCTTTCCCGGAGTAATCAAATTCAGTTTCCTAGACAAATGCACTTCTGATCCAGACAAATTTAGAGGATTTAGAGACTCTTATGTAACTCAGTGAAAACTGGAAAATCCTCAATTTAAGGGAGATTAACACTTAAGTGTCTTCAACTGTTTTCTGTAATTTGAACAGATTTGTCTTTTCGCTCACCGTCTGTGTTTGGAGACAACAAAAATAATCAGTTGTATTGATGACTGGCGTGTTTTACAGAAGAGTTTGAGCTGTTAGGACACTCCCACATCCCGACAGGAAGAACTTCCTGCTTGTGTTGTGATCCTTGTCCTGTCGGAAACATGCCATACAAACGTTTCTCGCTCTCATTCTTTCCCTCTTGCTCTCTCTCTCTCTCTCACTTTTACTCACACACACAATGGAAAACCACCTCCAAAACATATCCCACATCCTGTGCTGGGCTTTTATCATGTTGGTGATTCAGGCTGGGAAACTGTTACCATGTGCTGTGTCAAAAACAAAAAAAAAAGATTTTGAGGAGATTCACAAAACCAAGATCACTTAAGAGCTTTTGTCTTTCTTCAGGTTGTAGGTTAGATTTGGACCTTTAGTTCTGGTCGTTTATCTGAAACTGGCCAGCTTTCCATTATCTTTGGAAGCGGTCTGTTATTTCTAGCACAGCACTTCGACTTGTAGCTTTTGAATGGGCTTGTTTTCCAAAGCTCTCTCATCTGCCAGCAGATTCTTGTCTTGGTGAAGATTTTAGCTGAACCAGCTACAAAGTCTGTTTCTGTTTGTATTGGGTATGTCCTATTTTCCTTTGGAAGTGGCTCTTTGCAAGTGTGCCACATGCAAGGCGTGTTAGTATTTCAGATGTTTAATATTTGGCACAGCTGAAGATGAAAAGAAACAGGCAGTGAAAAGAGTCATATGAAATATCATGTTTGTTTTGTTGTTCATTATTCATATGCTGCATCTGAACATTTTATACCCCTGTTGAATATACACAGTTTTGGGTTTTTTTTTAGGTTGGCAGTGAGTGCATTTGTACCACTTTCTAAGGGATAAGTACTTTGTTGGAGGTGCTCACCAGAAAATATTGTCACACATAATAAAAGATGTTGGTGAATGGTGGTGTATTGCTGCTTTTAATTTATAATTGAAGTAACTCTTACTCTACATGCTTGCTGTGGGATCACATGGGACATGAGAACCCACATTGTGGATAGCAGATAAAAGTGAGTGTTGTTAGGGGTTTGTTACAAAACACCCTCAGAGGGAGAGAGTCCACCACGTGTTGTGGAAAAAGGCTCATATGATCTAACAGCTTTGCCACAGTTTGTGGATGGGATGTCTTGTGTTTCAAGTAGCTCAAGTAGTCCATTGGTTCATATTGCAGTTCTCTGTCTTGTATGCCTGTTATCTTATACTGCTAACTAGCATATGTTAAATCTTCCTCTCTGCTCTTTGCACAGATATGAGACGAGTTGTACGGCAGAGCAAATTCCGTCACGTCTTTGGCCAGGCGGTGAAAAATGACCAATGCTACGATGATATCCGGGTGTCAAGGGTCACATGGGACAGCTCCTTCTGTGCAGTCAACCCCAAGTTCGTTGCCTTAATTATCGAGGCCAGCGGTGGAGGAGCTTTCCTCGTTCTCCCTCTTCACAAGGTAAGTTTCTGGTGTATCATGTAAGAGTACTTAATGCCCCAGTGGATCAGCACTGAGCACATCAGTCAGGACTGGCCTCTGAGGCAGCTAGATAGAGATAAACCAGATGTGTAAGCATGTTTGCATTTACTGCATCTTTATGCTAAATCAGTAGCGCACCCTGAGCGCCTAACAATGCACCGGTTAATCAGTGTTTTTAGGTAGTTTGTACTTGATCTGAGGTGAAATAGTCTACTTTGTTTGGCTTACTTTAGTGCATTTTTTTGTGCTTTAATGACACTTGTCTTTTTCTAAGAGTGATAAAATTCTCAGTATGGTATGTTCTATCTAAAACTTTAGGTTTGTGGGTTGAAATGAACATCTATATTTAATAACACATTTTTGAGATTACATTCTTCACCTACAATCTCTCTGCATATTGGCACATGAATGATCAATGGTGTCCATCTCAATGACTTTGCTTTTTGATGGTTATGTTTACCAACAGGCTGATTCTACTAAAACTAAAGCGTTTTGTTAGAGAACCAGTTTGAACTGGTAATGTCTTTCGTCTTTATTCTGAGAAAAATGGTGCATTGAAATAGTGTAATGCTAACCTTTTAAAGGCATTGTGTCTCTTTTGAGTGCAGTTATGCATGTGATGTTTTTGTTACAGATGATTTAAGTGGATCATATTACGTCTGGATATTTTTAGACGGGAGTTAGGGGGGGAAATTATATTATCTTGCGATGACATAAAGGGAAGGGAAGCCATTCTCTCTGGGATCATATATGGACTGATGTTAATGTAAATATGAAGCACGTAAAAGGTAGAGAGAGTTGAACTAAAAATCTTAATTCCTCTCTTTAACTTTGAGAGCCCATTCCCCATGTTTTGTGTACAGTAAATACTCATTTGCATTGAAGACTTTGCCTCCTGCAAGCAGGACTGCTGACTCTTGGTGTAAGTGTACCTTGGGATTAATGTTTACCAGCAGGCTGTCTCACACACCCTCATGTGTACAACAGAAACTACTCCAAAGCCCTGGAGCGAACAGTCTCCTGATCCTTGCCTCCATATAAGGAGTCGCTCCACTCCAACTAGAATTACATTTGGGTTGGGCAAGACGGCATTTGAAGAGTGTTTAGCTGTAAACAAGTCCGCTGGGTGAAGACATCCCTCGCTTTTGTTTTAACCTTGCTGTCATAATTGGGCTAATTAAGGTGCAATAGAGACTGAATCCAACAGGGGACTCTGGCATGTCCCCTAGAGAGCCCTTGGGTGCCGTAGTGGTGAATTGCTGGCTGCTGTTTCTGTTTGGCAGCTCCAAGCGATGGCCAAGTGGCAGGTCCTAACACTGTGAGTGACATAAGTACTGCAATACTGTTGACAGATCTAACCTGGGCCTGTAATTAGTGTACACTGCCTTGTCATCTGAGAAGGCTCCGGCATAGGGGACCGGATCATCAGGCCTGTCATCGCACAGCTTCCACCTCTCAGCACCTCATTCAATACACAGCTTGTACTGGAGGTGGGCTGCAGGCTCGACCAGTTTACACTCCCCCTGCCCTCCTCTCTGTGTCTGTTTGAATGAGCAGCCCCTCTGCATGCCATGTCCCAGTACAGTGATGGTGTGTCTACTGAACAAAGTCTACTTTCACTGCCGAACCAAAGTTGCGAGAGACTGAGGTCTTTATGTGCAGAGCAAACCTCGGGCAATTTCCCCAAGTGAGAGATTAAAAAAAACCTCTTGATTTTTAGATCTTCCCACATACAAGCTGGCAGGCGTGACACAGACTAATCCTTGAGATAGTGTTTTCCTCACTTCAACAGGCCATGCATTGAGACACTGGAGCTCAAAGGGGAGTGCCATGTTATTTAAGAATAACAGTATGTGTGTTATACTTTGGACAGTATGCATTGCCATCAAACCAGTTATACAGCCTAGCATATAAAGAGAAAGTCAGCTGTTATGACATGGGAACATTATTATCAGATCTTAAAGGAATGGGCATTCCCTTTTTTATTTATTTGTGTTTTTTTTTTTCTTTTAACATCTTTTTTTGGCATTTATCACCATGGTATTCTCAAATGATTTTTTTCTGTCAAAGCTGGTCCATCTGGAAATCTCAGTATAGCCTCAGCTGGCAGTGCAGGTCTCAAAAGTGGGGCGAGTCTGTTCTTTGCAAACCGTATGACTAGACCACGGCAGTGGATCAGCAATAGCACCCGAGATCATTTCTAATGAACTGAATAAACCGGGATCGTGATGTTGTCTCTTAATTAGAAATAAACAAAATGGTATGTGAGTCAGTATGCTTTTCCATTTGTTATTATCCTGAATGTACAAAACGTTTTACTTTATTAGCTTTTGTCAGACACAGCTTTGCTTTGTGGGTAAAACTGATTGAAGGACATTTGCGGTTTGAATCACCTGGGTCTCATTTCATTTTTGTTTCAAGGGCACACATTCCCCAAACACCCCCACCCTCCCACCCCTTCCCGTCCCTAATGTGAGGGTGCATCTGTCCGGCTAACCCATCTGCCTCGGCTGCGTTGCTCCCAGTCTCTGTGGGCAGCCAGCTGCTCAGGGCCTTTGTCCCACGCTTACTCCCAGCGCAGCCCTTTGTCATTACCACACTTCGGCTGGGGGGGAGGCAGAAGTGTGATGATGCTCCTTCCCCCTTCACAATTAAGCCATATGCAACTGTGCGCCGTCTTTGTTGAAGTGATGGAGGATGAATTATTGAAATTATGAGCCCTGAAAAAAGCATTATACTCCCTCTGCTTATTTCCTGAAAAACCTACTTTGTCATAATTTATTGTATATGGAAGTGGATGGAAAAGCATCTCTTGGAGTTCAGAGGTTGATGTCGTGGATCTGTGACCTGACCCAAGGTCTGAACCTCATTTTGAGTTGTCAACCGATGGAGCCATGTCTTTGTGTGACTCAGTAGGGTGAGGTTAGTGCGGCAGGCCGCCGTGACTCAGCACAGCCATGAGTATTGTTACTTCCTCCTGTCAGAACACAGGGATTTATAGAGAGGGCATCAGATGTCCAGCTCAACACATGTCATTCCCTTGCCTCATGCTTTCAATCTCCTCCTTTCTCTTTCTTAGCAGGATGCCTGCTAATTTATTCCCTGATTTCCATATGAAGGAAGCTGTGGGAGTGAATGCAGCAGCGAGCAGTGAAACATTCCTGATAATTCCTCTCTGTCTGCTCGGCATATGCGAAGGAAAGTCTCAGTAAATCATTACAGTTGCTGTGATTTACATCCCTTATTTGATTTATCTAAGCATACCATTGTTGTTCCGCTTTCGCCATTAGCGTCTTTATTTTCCGTGCATACTGTGGGCTAGTCACTTTGTCAAGTGTTAGCATCTTTCGTTTCCTCTTTTGTCTATTTCTGTTTTTAAGATTGACCTTAACTACAGCCATAACACCACATAGTGTGCATTGCTTAACGTAGAAGGCATGTTCCACGTCGGTGCTTCAAATGCTGCCTCTGTGCAGAAAGGATGATCAGATGTGGAGTGTGTGTGTTTGATTTGGATTCAATCCCTCAATGCACCATTCATCCAGTGCTCAACCTTTGCTGTTAGTAATCCCTGGGTGTGTGCACAGTGACACATTATTTCTGTTCTGTCTCGCATGCACCAGTTTGGCTGCTAACTAAGCTACGCTCTGTCTCTACAGTGTAGAAATACACTGGGTGTGCATTATATCCAGGGTCTTTCCCCCTACTTTGGTCAGTTTGTGTTCCTGGACCTCTATACTGCTCAGTTGCCTCTGCCTTTGCCGCCTCTGCCGCTCAGTCCTGCTGACTGCAGATTTTACCATATATGGTCATTCACTGCTCCCTGCCTGACAGCCTTCCAAGACCATTTCCTCCCTGCCTTGCTATTGGCTGCTGCGTGCAGTGTCGGCACACATGTGAATTCTGGGATAGGCCGAAATATGAAGAGCGCCCAAGATGAGAGAACTGGGTGTAAGTCAGATGTTGTCTCTGTCACAGAGTCGCTCACTGTATCCAAGTGCCGTATTAGAATAATTATTTTAATGTGATAATCAGTATGACTGCTGGAATACTGAATAATAGTTATAATCTATTAATACAGAGCTGTAAGTCATGATAGCTTTAGAAAATAAAGCAGACTTTCCTTTTGCTGCATGTAGAGCTATGCTACTTTTAATAATGGCAGATGGAGTGTACAATGCCATTTTTAGTAATTGAATGCATTTAAAGTCTGCTGCACACAAAGCTATTAATTCACAAACTAACCACTGTTGCACACAAATGCACCAATCTGACACACACAATCTTTTTGGGTCAGCTGCCTTTCACATGTTCCAAAAATATCTTTTCATTCATGTGTTTGTTTCTCCGGTTGATCCTTTTTGGGGCCACAGGTGCTGGACTGTATCACAGCATGCACTGGGGAGACACTAGGAAGATGTGGAGACACTGTGGACAAATGGCTATGCTTCACAATACAATACCTACTTTGATACTGATTACTGATATTCATCATTAGATGTCTCGCCTTAGATGTTTTTAAAGTACTTGCGTGGTGGACCTATTCACTACGGCCGTAGACATACTGGAGACACTGATCCTGTGTCATCAGTCATCAGCAACCACCAACCCGTGTTGTTCAGTGGCCTGTGAGCAAATATCTTGTGTTGCAGGAGCACTGGATACTAATAACAGATGTGGTTCAAAATTTCAGCTGCTCCAAATACTTCCTAACTGGCAGCAGAGCAACCAGTATAGTAGTTGTAAATAGTGGACTTGTCGTAGATGCTATCTGGAATTAATCTTATGACCTAGATAGTTTCACTAGCCATCTGTAGTACATCTCTGTATAGGTATGCCTACTCTATCTCTTTAGCTATATATAGCTCTGTTTTCAGTGTGGTGTGCTGCACTGTATTGTTCCTGGCTGCCCTATCATACAGACAAAGAGACTTGTAAAAGTGGAAATTTCCATGGAGCTCTGAGCAGCACTGGACAGCATGCAGACCCTTTAGTGGCGTGCATGTGTGAATCACATGTCGAGCTGCAAGGGAAGAAGGAAGTGTGCAGGCCTCTTGTGTGAATGAAAAGAATGTCCTCTACTGCCTTGAGGGATGTCGTTCATCTATTTTTTTTTGTGTGCGTGTTTCAGTGTTGAGCTTTGTATCTATTGCTGTGTGATTCACGCTCATTTTCTGCAGTCTTACTTGTTGCTATGCAACTGGTTGTTTTCTAGGCGTCAGACATTCCTGTCGAAGGATACAAATGTCTGTAGTGTAGTTATGGACATGTTAGGTGTTCGACTGCTGCTGAGTTTTAGCCCCTTGCTGTTGGTGTGGGTTGTTTTTTTTTTGCACTGGTATTTATTTTTCTTGTTCTGGAAAAAATCATTTTCACTTCCACGTCGTAAGTCTCGCTAAGCACGCTCCCTTTACCTGTAGGCTGGTTGCCTTGGAGATGGTTTTCTTGCTTGGCTGGTTTAGTCTGTTTGAGCTCATTTTTTAGCAGTGTTGTAAAAGTGTGATGTTACTGATGGTTATATATAACCGTTCACCTGCCAGCCAAGGTCCTGATAGATGTTGCAAACTTGAGTCCGATTACAAAACTGGAGGAATGTTCTCCAGTTGAAGTAAAATAAATATTTATAGCAGATTAAATCTGAGCTGATTTTCTTACTATCTTCTTTACTAGTTTGGTTGCTTTTTTAGTAAAAATAATTTGACAAGAATTGGACACCAGGATTTGATAAAGGGAATCTTTAAGAACAACCTGGAAATCTTGCACCCATTTCTCTTTTTGTTAGCCTGCTGGTTTCACTGTAGCTAGCTGGTTGCTAGTCACAGTGTTAATCCATTGTAAGGTTGCTTTTTGTCAGTTTTCTCTTGTTCTTAATATAACTAATGTATGTTTCCCTGCACTCTTTAATTAGAGGAGCCGTGAGCAGCAGCTGATTCTGCACGTGTGGAACTTCTCGCTGCCAAATAGTTGTATGACATAGATGGATGACGCTGGATTTTTATATTCTGCTCGAGGTTCAAATTGTCATGGCAGTCAATTCTGATGACAGATCTGTGTGACTACTATTCCATACCATCATGATATTGAGAAACAATGGTGTCGTAAACTCCCTAAGTTAAATTCAAGTCTCTTTCAAGTGGCTTTTGGTAGTTAAAATCTACTGTAAAACAAGTAATTGTATGTGCATCAGAAATATATTTGTGAGCCTTATTTTTTTTATGTGGATTTTCTTTAGATTTTTATAAAACGATAACTATTTCAGTGTACATTGACAAATATTTTTGTGGAGAGTCATTTATATATAAATCACAAAATACATTTGTGAATCCTTCTGTGTGCATTCATTAATTTTGAGACTGATCTGACTCCATATAGCCAAAGGGCCTTTTCATCCCCTTGTGATTAATTAATGTCAGATTTATCACCTTGTCTCTGCTTCTCCTCTCCTGAGTGACATCTCATTATGATTGCGGCGGTTGTTACTTGACATTCTGGTGGAATAGTTCAAATGCCTCATTTTAAGACAGATAAAGACTTGCAAATTTGCCTGAAGCTTTTCCAGAACGACAGAAGGAAGAATGCAACAAGCTGCCACAGGTTAACTTACCTGTACTGCTCCACCCAGGTGATCGCACTGCAGTGTGGTTTGTGTTACGAGCTAGTACCTTGTGTGCAGCTTTGGTTGTGTTTGTTGTCAGTTAAACTTTTAATTGTCAGTCATAAAAATTACAATGATCCACGCAAACTGCGTCCCTGCTCTGTGTATCATGTTATCTGATGTTTATGCAGGCTGGAGGTAAGATCCACTTGTGTTCGCTCTTCAGACCCTGGAATTCCTAATCGTGTATATCGGACACGAACACCATTAACACCTCACAGGGTGCTATATTTGACACCCTAGCGGCCCTCTTGCTCTCATTAGTCATACCCATACCAGAGCTGCCTGGGGCCGAGGTGTGGAATGTGAAGAACGCCTGGCTCTCTGGTCGAACTGTCGGTCTCCTCTGCCCTGCTCGGGTTGATTAGGAGGTCGACCTCTAGAGCTTAGCGCCAGTGTTACTGGGGCTTCATGGTTCATTGCTGCAAGTCAATTGTAGGAGCTACTATTTATTCATAAAGTATAGAATTCTTTTTTTTTTAGCTTATGCGGACGGCTAAAAAGTGTTGATGGAAAATTGTGGAAAAGAGACAATGTAAGAGGTTGTGTAAGAATCTTTGCAGCGTGTCTGAACTGGAGTTAACATGTGGGATGTGCTGAGAAGTCTCTCTCTGAGTGTTGAGGTCTAAACGCTGATCCCTCCAGTTGGTGGTCTTAATCTTTGTTGGCTCTGTCAACCAAGTTTCTGCAATGGCCGACATAAAACATGAATGTATGCTTATCATAAATGTTCCGTTTACATACGTCTAATTACATGTCTAAGCAGGAAAAGTTAACCCTTCATCGGTAATAGTCAGCATCTTCACACACCACATGGTTTGCAGTCAGTTCTGAGGTTCAGATGAGTTTCACTATACATTCGTAGTAAACAGTGATAATATACTAACATGCCCCGGTCACAGTCTACTCCCTTTTTCTCTTCACACATAAACCAGAAGATCTGTTGCAATTATCCAGTACTAATGTGTATGTCAGTTTATAGCATATTAGCAGCCGAGTGAACTTAAAACCACAATATTTCATTAAGTGTTTGTGCGCAGTACAACCCATCTGTGTAATGTACCATAGTAGTACTCAGACACCACCGTAGTAGTATAGCACCAATTTGTGTTGAAACGGTTAGGACTGTTTAACATGACAGAACTGATTTGACAATGTTAATACTCTGAGTCATATGTGGTTTTTGTGAATGTGCATTTTTTTTAGCAAGACCATGGGCTCTCAGCCTTTTGTAACTGAAGGCCCACTTCTGATTGTTAAACAAATTCCAACGACCATGTTCCCAAATAAAAAAATAAACTGAGCTGTAAATATGTTATGCCCCTGTCAGCTGTAATGACCAAAATAAATGTTCTGCCTACCGTCACCCATCACTGACAATATGAATCTGATTGATTCAGGGTTATATTTCCTCACCACATGCTTTGGAGCTTTTACTGGCGCAGGGTTGTCTCACACATCACTTTCTTCCGTTTCAAAAACAGATCCATTTTGTGTCACTGCAGCCAAGGGGACTTTAGCTAGCTAACAGTGGCAAAACACATGTATCTCTAACTGATGTGTTGTGAATGGCCTGGTGATATTCAAACGTAACTGGTCATGGAAATTATGTATTTTATTTGATGTTTTTTATTCTTGAGCAAATTTATATATAAAAATAACTACCTAAAATAGATTTTTTTTAAAATGTAATCTACCCATTTGGCATTACCTCCACGGCCCACTAGATGGCGCTCTGAAGCCCGCTGGTTGAGAATAGCTGAACTAGACTGAACATGATCCATAACACTGAGGATCTGTTAAAGGTGTTGATAACATCTCACACTCTCCCTCCTCCGTTCCATTTCATTTACTTCACAACAAGTGGTTGCCAGGCTCTTACCGTCAATCTCAGCCATTTATCCATTTTCTCCACACTAACTGACGACCCAGAGATGCCACGTGATACCAACATCGTTTTACTATTGGCTCACAAGCTTTGTTATTAGTGGGAACCAAACGTCAGATATCTTCCACAGTGATGAACAAAACATTCATTTTGGACCTGCAATTTTTTTTTTAAATGATTAATTCACAATCATATTTTTTATCAGGAAAAGCCATACTTTTATTCAGCACCTTTCTAAAGGCTCTGTGGATGCATAATGATGTTATCAATAAGACGTTTAATGCTGTGAAAATAGTGTGACGTAATTGCCGCAGCGTTATTAAAGAAAAGCAAATAATAACTTTTTGTTGGCTCGTGTTATCTTGGCGATCAGTTTGCTCTTTCCCAGACTTGTTTATGCTGTTTCTGTTGATACACCTGCTCGTCAGTCTGTCCTTCCTGCTTTACATCCTGTTCCTACTGTCTTCAGGAAATCATGTACAAGAAAAGTCCAGTGAGCTCAGCTGTAATATACGTCTCTACTGTATGAGATGAAATTAACATGCACAGATATCATGTCTGTCCCATAATGCAAATATATTTTGTGATTTATAATCAACTAAATGAAATGTTTAATGTAGACTCGGCTGCAGAGGAGAGGTCACCAGTCTCGTATTTAATGGTAATGTGATCTGATTCCGGATGGTGGCTCATAGATCCCTATTGACAGCAGTGTCAAAGTCTGCTTTCTTTACACTCGGCTTCAGGGTAGATTTCAGGGTGTGTTCAGCAGTCAGGGTGAGGTTTAGACAAGATCTTGTGATTTTCACATACTACACATACACACATACACAGAGTTCATTCTCACATACACTGGACTTTGATCACTAAACTTGGAGTTGGAGTATGTGTCACAGCCCAACTCTGTGTCAGTCAGGTGACTGCATGGTTACAGGCCTAATATTTTCATATAGTACAGAGTCACTTCCTGTGATTCATATAGATGTCCAGCCGTTGTGGGACTGTACTGACCCTGTAAAGTTATGCATCTGTTCAGTCTCACTGAATATGAACAGACCACTGAGATATGAATCATGTTACTTGGTGACGTCAGCCACACCGCTGTGGATGTGCACTGTAACAGCAGCAGGCTTGAAGTACTCTCTCTGCCTGGCTTCTGTATCGGCTATAGTAGAGGCAGGAAAATGAGCAGGAATGCCTGAGCAACATGACACTCATATCCGGGACTGGACTGTCCCTCCAAGGCCCAGACCACCATCCCCTGCTTGCCTTTGGGTTTTTGTTTCTCACTCTGTTCTGTACCAAAATTACTGGATACATTTCTTTGTTTATTTCCTGCTCCTTTTGAAATGCTGAACATAGTCATAGTGTGCTGCAGACAGTGAATTGCACTAAGAGACTAAAAGGCTGTTATTTACTGCTTTCTGTGTTCATCTCGCTGACAGTTCCGTCCTTCTGAAAGCTTTAAGTCACATGTAATCATTTGGTTACAAAAGCCATAATGTACAATTTGGGGTTAAGCTCGGTCTTTTTGGAGCTTTGAGACCGTCACTTTACTTACACCAGTAGCAAGCCAGGTCTCGCTGACTAAAGTGACATGCAGTTCTTGCTAGTTTACTTCATCGTTGTTTGATAAATGGAATCAAATTTGGTTCGTTGTTAAACTGCTGTTGAATATAGCGCTGCAAGTAAATGCTAGTATACTCACTAGTGCTCAAGAGTCTTGTTAGTTTGATGTCCACACCAGGTGGAGGAGCTAAGTTGCTGTGGGAGAACACACGACTCAGAAGTACCTTTTTAAAGGAACAGTGTCTAACATTTCAGGGATCTATTAGCACAAATGAAATATAATATTTGTTATAATATATGTTTTCATTAATGTATAATCACCTGAAACTAAGAATTGTTATGTTTTCATTAGCTCAGACTCGGGTCCTCTTCATGGAGTCCACCATGATGCACCACCATGTTTCTACAGTAGCCCAGAACGGACAAATCAAACCTTGGCTCTAGAGAGAGCCTCTCACATTTTTAGGTTACCTGAAGGCCACCGTAGTTTGTAGTTCGACACGCTTTTGAAACTGTGGTAACGTGAGCTGCAGAGTGCAAAACCGTGGCACCGCCAGCCGTCGTCTGACTTCCGTTGCTCCTAAAGTAGTGTTACTATGGTAAGGATGCCCTCTGAACAAGGCGAACGGCGTTACCACGGTTTTGAACTCGGCGGCTCACGTTATTACAGTCATGGAAAGGGAGGAGTGATCGGTGGGGTACTCAGTTGGTTGCAATCTGCAACCACACCACTAGATGCTGCTAGATCCTACACACTGCACCTTTTTCAAGCAAGAACTAGACTGAAAAAATGTGTCCCATAGGCCAAAGAAAACAATTACATAACATTCAGTTGCAGGTAACAGTGGATTGGTGTTGGTGAAAATGGCCATCTGGCCAGTCTGCACACACTGTAATAACTTGTGTCAAATGCCATTTTGCTGTGTGAACTCCAAATGTGTTTGGATTGTACTGTCACTGTAAATCCCTTGAGCATACTGTGTGCATGCATGCTTGCATCTATTGTTTGGATAATAAAGATTAGTAATTGCTTCAAGTTATGTTCTCATGAGGTTTAAGTCTAGTTTTGGTTGTACCTCTTACTCATTACTGAATATACAATTTTCAGATTTAGTGGCTCTTCTCAAGCCATCATTGTTGCCGTTCCCAGTATAATGGCAGAATAGCTGTGGGCAGTGAGTGAGCCTTTTCTTTTTTTGTATTAGGGAAGCCATCGTGCTTTAAATAGGGCTGCAGCAGCAGGACTCTTTCCACATTAAGTGACATCATTTCTCCGGCCCTGCGGTGGTACTTGACTTCAACACAGACCAGGGTGTGTCTCAGACACCCATCCGCCACAGCATGGGTTTGTTAGGTCCCCTCAGCATGTAGAGAGAGCACCTGGTTCTCCTGGATCATAAGGTTCAGAGGTCAAATCCAGCTGCAGGCTGATTTTAGGAGGATCGGGGAGGATGTACATTACAATTAAAGGTTGTTTGTGTGTATGTAAATGTGTGTTTGTGTGCATCAGAAATTAATGTGTAGCCATCCCATCCATTAGTTGTATAAGCAGGTTATGTAAATGGCACAGTTTGTTTGATATAGGGTTACCATTTTAAAGTAAGGAGATGCTGTTGGAAACTAAGCATCTGTTGGCACGCGTCTACTGTATAATGACGTCACCACTAATAACTTTGCTTGATTACTATGGGTTGTCCAGTAGGGGCTAAATCTAATCTCAGTTTGCTTCTATGTAGCACCAATAAAACCGTAGCTTCCTTTTTTGGCTAAGTGATGTAGTGACAAACAGTCTGGTGATTCTCTGGCTTCAGATGGTTAGGTTTTTTGGGCCTTGTTAGAAGACTAAAAATGTTAAATTCTTTCTAGTCTACAGCATTTGGCAGGAGTTTTTGTGGGGCTGGGATTCCCCCTCACATCTGTAGAACTTTCTGACGCCACACATGCTCTTATTCATAAAGTGCTCTCACACAGCTGGGGGTAAATGTGGGTAAACATGTATCATGTTGTGTAATCAAATCCAAATCGTCTTTCAAACATTTCAAACCATGTTGTAATATGATATTGGTTATTGGTTTCTTGGAATGAGTACACTCATTATCACTTTATCAAAGTGACTCCCAAATCCTCAAATAGAAAACAAAATAATATTAATTTATTTTCTATGGACGTGTAGTGAATTCTGCCATGTCGCCCTCATTTCTGATTCTCTACCCAGGCTGCGTCACTCGCATGTAATTTCATTTTCCCAGTGGAGTGAATCTGTTAAAGCGCCTTTTCTTAGATGTTGCGTTTGTGTGTGTGAGCTTAATTTCTCAGGTGGGATTTAGGATTATACTGTAATTGACCTGTTTAAAAACATGCTCACTCCTCCAGCATGGACAATGTTCTTTGAGCAGGACCAGACTTAAGACTAATCTCATTACTCTGTGTTGTTTATCTTTGTCTTTACAGACGGGACGCATTGACAAATCCTACCCCACAGTGTGTGGTCACACAGGCCCTGTGTTAGACATTGACTGGTGCCCCCACGATGATCATGTCATCGCCAGCGGCTCCGAGGACTGCACAGTGATGGTAAGGTTTGCCACACCTGAACCCCACTTTTCAACTGGTGAAAACGCAACACACATTCTTGAGCTGATAAGTGACAAGAGACTACATGCTTCTATTGCGAAAGGCCGCGCTGTTGTAACTCAGGGATGGGTGCAGACCTCACCCTCTGGATTAGATTAGACTCAAATATGTGTTGTAGGAATCAGAGCTGGGGAATGATTTAGCTGTTTATTGAGCTGAGGTCACCGACTTTTTTGAGACTGTAGTCGTGCTTTGCTCCATATGTCCTTATTTGGGCTGTGAAGGGCTGAGATTAGTGTGCTGCCTGTTTACGTTCGCTGCTACCACTTCCTCACCTGAAAGTCCTGACTTCCTGTTTTACCCAATCTGAATCAATGACATATTCAGTCAATGTGTGCAGAATGAAGAGCGGAACTATCAATGGTTCCTCTCTTCATAGCATGTGATCTTTTGAGGGGAAAGTTCACCACCCAAACAGGCTCTTGGTGATGTTTAGTTTAGATTAGGTGGGCGCTATAACTGCAGACCGGTAGAGATATGCAGCGTGATATGGACGTGGCTACACCATGTATTTATTTTTACATTTAGTTTTAATTGTCACATCACATAAATTGCATAGTGGACATCAGCACAACTCACTGCATGTTTAAAACATGTGAGCAAACAGAACCCTTTATATCATTATATTAGCATGCTAAGAAAAAGGTGGTTGAGTAATTGGAGAGGAATGCTACAGAGGTGGTGCTAAACAATAAAAAAAAGGGGGATTCTTCAGTCATAGTTTGGACATGGCTTGGTGTGACACAAAATGTAATGCAGTGTAATATGAAGCTGTTGCCAGAGACTGTAATACAGGCAACCTATTAATCACCTAAAAAGAAAAATGTTCGCAAATACCAAAGTTTTTCTCAGATCTACCTTTGACACAAGTAACTTCAGCAGTTGTATAAAACAAAAAACACACAATTCAGACAACAACTGAGGCATTTGATGAATATTATTACCTATCAAATGACTGTATCTTTGTCTTTGCAGTGGTATTACTTTTATTAAAATACGCAAACGTCAACAGTAAATCTCTAAGTTAACTAATTTATAGGGTTATTGCGATAACATTTTTAGGTTGTAGCGGGCTCTGTTTTAAAGCTAGAATGAAGACACTGGTATCATATGAAAGTAAAAAAAAAAACCTAAGGAATCCATTGGTACCAACCATGCCATACTAGCTTGTCATGAAGGATGTTAAATAACGCTCCAAACTTGTGCTAAATTTTGGCGAGGAAAAACTGACATGGCCATTTTCAAAGGGGTCCCTTGAACTTAAAATGGGTTTTATGGGTACCCACGAGTCTCCCCTTTACAGACATGCCCACTTTATGATAATCACATGCAGTTTTGGGGCAAGTCATAGTCAAGTCAGCACACTGACACACTGACAGCTGTTGTTGCCTGTTGGGCTGCAGTTTGCCATGTTATGATTTGAGTATATTTTTATGCTAGATGCAGTATCTGTGAGGGTTTCTGGACAATATTTGTCATTGTTTTGTGTTGTTAATTGATTTACAATAATAAATATATACATACATTTGTATAAAGCAACGTTTGCCCACTCCAATGTTGATAAAAGTGTTTTTTTTACTTCAAATCTACCTTTAAGGTACATTTTGAACAGGTAAAAAATGTACAATTAATTGCGATTAACTATTGACAATCATGCAATTAATTGCGAATATTTTAATCGATTGACAGCCCTATTAATTTATCATCAGAAATCCTGTTGTGTGAGTGGTCGAGCAGACTACATGACCAGTTTTATACTGTTCATTATTATGATAATAAGAAACCGTACTGTATTTATTAAATTTGGCTGTATATCCCATCTGTCGCTAAAACGTATGCTGTTGTTGTCAATTGACCTCTTATGCACTGCTGCCCCCCTCAGGTTCCTTTTGGTAACTGCCATTTATTGGTGTCCTCTGTACAGTAACACAGTTGATAGGGTGGGGTTGATGGATTCACAATAAAATCTTTTTTTTTTAATTTATAATTTTGTCAGATACAAGGGTAAAAATGAGTGTCGCTCCAGCAGGCTTCACTGTCTGTTCTGTTCCTGATCTCTGTCCTGTTCATGTTCCCCACAGGTGTGGCAGATTCCTGAGAATGGCCTCGTCACTCCCATGTCTGAGCCCGTGGTGATACTGGAGGGCCACTCCAAGCGCGTCGGCATCATCACATGGCACCCAACAGCACGCAACATCATTCTCAGTGCAGGTAAGCGCCATCTCTGTGTTCTTACATCTACATAACAATACATTTGAACACAAACCTTCAAGTTATAACATATCATCATGGTGGCAGCTGCCTCAAAGACAAAATACTGTGTGTGACTTGGATATGCCGCTGTCCTGCTCACCTTTTACACTACTCTGTCGTCAGGCGGCGACAACCAGATCATCATCTGGAACGTGGGCACAGGAGAGGCTCTGCACACCCTGGAGGACATGCACCCAGACGTCATTTACAACGTGTGCTGGAACCGCAACGGTAGCCTTATCTGCACCTCCTGCAAGGACAAGGCCGTCCGTGTCATCGATCCCCGCAAGGAGGAAATTGTTGCTGTAAGCAGTTTTCAAAGACAATTTCTCCTCTTATATACCATTGTATATGAGAGGTCAGTATTAATCTGGGTGCACTGAGATGTGGTTGCAAGTAGGGAGACTGCTTCAGCTGGAGTGCCTGGGTTCATCCACCTTGTTCCCTTAAAATTACCCTTGAGTATGACACTGAATTATCACTGGATTTAGGGGCATTCACATGTAGCTGACTCTGGCCTTCAGGAGCAAACAAGTGAAAACCATTAAGTTTAAGCTAAATAAAATGCTAGTGTGTTGCTACTTATCTAAAAGCAGAGCTTACACTAAATCTAATGTAAAAGTGGACATAATAATAAACCCCTCAGGAAGTAGTGACTTGAGCACAAAAGTTGTTGTGTTGACCTGTAAATACACTTCACAGGTGAGGGAGAAGGCACATGAGGGCGCTCGACCCATGAGGGCCATTTTCCTGTCTGATGGTAACATCCTCACCACAGGTTTCAGTCGCATGAGTGAGAGACAGCTCGCCCTCTGGAACGCGGTAAGCTGCTTCATTTACGCTGACTGCACTTCAACATTTCACACTGATGTTATGTTATGTTATGTTATGTTATGTTATGTTATGTTATGTTATGTTATGTTATATTATATTATATTATGTTATGTTATGTTATATTATATTATATTATATTATATTATATTATATAGGCTGGATTTCCACCACAATCTTCAGATTGTTCAGACAGAAAGCTTTTCATTTTAAGTCAACAGTATAAATGAAAGAGTACACACAAGTCAAAAATAAACACAATATTCACAACTATGAAATTGCCAAGTTTTCAGTCTCTCCAACAAAACTATTTTATCATCATTTATCATGCTTTTTTTTTCTTCTCAGAATAACATGGAGGAGCCCATGGCTGTTAATGAGATGGACACCAGCAACGGAGTGCTCTTGCCCTTCTATGACCCAGACACCAGTGTTGTTTACCTCTGTGGGAAGGTAAGTTCCCTTTTTGATCACTAAATAGTTTAATTTCCACATAGCTCTATACAGAAGTAAAACTCTTGTTTATTTCTTGACAGGGGGACAGCAGCATCCGTTACTTTGAAATCACAGACGAGGCTCCGTATGTTCACTTCCTCAGCACCTTTGCCACCAAGGAGCCTCAGAGGGGCATGGGCTACATGCCCAAAAGGGGCCTTGATGTCAATAAGTGCGAAATTGCGAGGTAAGCTAAGACGGATGGCTAATAATCATTTCTAACACCAGAATTTGTTTTGATTTTAGTCAACCAGATCAAATGTGGAGTTCCTAGCTTCACCACTAGGAGGCAGAACTTGATCATGACATAATCATTGATCCCTCTCAGGACAGTCCACAGTAAACTGTCCTTAAACACTGTCTGATTTGTTGTTAAGTAATGCTTTCAATTGTGGGTAACCGTTTTGAATTTGTATGTTGCCAGGTTCTATAAACTGCATGAAAGGAAGTGTGAGCCTATCGTGATGACTGTACCGAGAAAGGTGAGTCCCCGTCACCAGACCAGACCTCTAAATTGCTATGTTTAATCACAGGCAGCCGAGTGAGGCCTTGTCTCATAATGTGCTGGTTATAGAGTTTTCCTCACAGCTTGTCACTCTGTCCTTCCCCGTCAGTCGGACCTGTTCCAGGACGACTTGTACCCAGACACATCTGGACCCGACCATGCCCTGGAGGCTGAGGAGTGGTTCGAAGGCAAGAACGGAGACCCCATCCTCATCTCCCTCAGGAACGGCTACGTCCCGACCAAGAACCGCGAATTCAAGTTTGTCAAAAAGACAAACCTTTTGGAGAAGAACAAGTCGAACACTTGCGACGCCAACAACTCTGCCACCTCAACTCCATCAATTGTGAGTATTATCTTTTTCTAAGATCTCCAGAGTGTCTGATAAATGTAGCACAGGATTACAACAAATAGTTTCCACTCAGTAGAGCTGCGCAGTATGGAAGATGGAACAGATTTTAATTATTTTAATAATCTGCTGACTATTTTCTTCTCAAATTATCGTTTGGTCTATAAAATGAAGGATCTTACGGCGGGGAAATTGTCCTACTGGTTAAGAAACATGTGACAACACCAGTGTTCTGATTACACTGGACATTTTACAAGAAAAGATGGCGGTCAACATATGTAGACTTTGATCTTTAACGTTGGATGGCTGTGTGTCTGGCCTCTCCGGTCAAGCTTTCGATGCCGGGCCGCAGGTTTCCACCTGCGCCGTCCGTGCGTGCGTGCGTGCGTGCGTGCGTGCGTGCGTGCGTGCGTGCGTGCGTGCGTGCGTGCGTGCGTGCGTGTGTGTACGGAGCAGACACATTCACTTTCAGTTTGTAGCATCTGTCGTCAGACTAATATATTGATAACACAGCACTAAAAAAAAACAACTAAACAGGTTTTATTTCTATGAAAAAAACAAGACAACAGTGTTGCACCATGTATCACCGGTAACACAAACTACCGCGGCAAGCCTATATAAAATAATGAAAATGCCAATTCTAATTTCCCCGATGGCCAAGGTGACGTCTTGATACAGCTTGTTTTGTCCGACCAACAGTACAAAACCCAAAGATGTTCAGTTTACTGTCGCATAAGGCAAAGAAAAGCAGAAAATCCCTGTAATTGAGAAGCTAGAACTAGGGAATGTTCCAGCTCTAGACTGCATGGTATTAGGAAGTCTAAGTGAACATGTCAGTGTTTTTATATACATTGTAGTGTTTATTTAGATAAATATTTGACTAAGAACATGTTTTGTCTACCCCACCAAAAAATCCCTCACACATGATTAGGATGCTGGACAATGAACAGTTAATACTCCTATATTTCACAGCGTTATCAGTCGTTAATGCCGCTCATCTCTGCGTAGCTGCCTCTCCGGCGTTCACAGTGTTAAGCAGACAGATTGTATGTGTTCGAAGCAGGGCAGAGTGCTGGCTGTCCTCATGAGGTGGTTTGTTGTTCAACCCACTCTGACCCACAAACTGAGGGGTCTGTTGCTGCTCTGGGCGCCTGCTGCTGGGCGTCCTGCCGCACCTCACCCACAACATAGCCGCCCGCCTGGGACCCAGCCCATGTGTCTCTCTGCAGTTCTGCTCTGTAATCACAGCCCACTGGGCTCCAGCGCTGGCGAAACATGTTAACCCTCAGAGTACCGGACCATGCCACATGGCATATATAGTCCAGGACTGTAGGTAGCGGCTCTGAAACAGGAAGTGCACTATTGTGACGTACCTTAGGTTTGACATCGTGACTGTAGTTGTGTGTTTATTTCACAGCAGGGAGGTCGTAGGAGTACAGCGACAAGGATGTGTCTCACTCGTCTCTTGTGTCTCCCACAGATCTCTGAAGCCAAGCTGGAGGAGATCTTGAAAGAAGTCAAATCCCTCAAGGACCTGGTCAGCAGTCAGGAGAAGCGAATCCTCAAACTTGAAGACCAGATGCTCAAAATTGCCATTTAGGGACTCTTTTACCCGACCCGCTACAATTCAGGACGCTCCATTGGCTGGGGGGGTGGGCGGGACCAGTCACTGCCTATCTCAATGACAGTGTTTCGTCTGAGGCCTGCCTAGCAATGACCCCTAGCAACATTCCAGATGAACTTTTTCTTAGCCAGCCCCCAACCCTCAGTTTAACACAGGTGGAATAAGGATGTGTGGCAAATTTAGCAGAAAATACTCTTTGCTTTTTGGTGACAAAGGACTCTATTCCTTTTATTGTGTGGCAGTCATTTTTTTTTATTTTGTATACAAAAGGTCCTTTGCATTTTAGAAATATGACCAAGAAAATTCCAATATCAATAGTCCGCATTTGCCATTGCATACCCAAATATTTTTTTAAGTAGGCATCTGTGTTTCATGTTACCATACCCCAAAATTATGTTGCCAAATTTGACATTTTGTTTACACCTCCTTTACAGTATTTCTTTCTCTCTCTTTGCGGGAAGAGTCAAAATGCAAACAGGGGCGTTCAGTGCCGAGGACTGGTTATGTAAGGACGTCATCAGTAATTCACTATGAAATTTGAATAATTTAAATAAATTGGATGGTTATGCTAGGAAGATTGACATTTCAAACTGTGTAATTAGGAGGAAATAAATTCAGATTGAAGACCCATTTAGCTGCCACAGTCAACACCAAGCACCCAGACACATTACATAAATGACAAATCTTACTGTCTGTGTTAAAGCTGCACAAATTAACCCCCTGCTTTCTGCCATTTTCTTCTCATTCCTGTCGCTTCCCGTCATTCTGACTGTGGACAATAGTCCACGTAAACATGCATTCCTGTCTGTCTTGCTACATTAACACGCACTGTGTGCTTATTGGAGAAAATGACAAACACATTCCACAAATCTCATTGGCAGGAAAAAACATACTTCTATAAAGTTCCTCTTGCTGTGAACACTCTGCTGTAGTGACTCAGTTACACTGGTTGGTTGTTATTGTGACATCTACGTGCTGCCCCATGAAAAAAAACAACTTTGTGGATTTTCAACCTCAGCTCTGCTTTGTTTATGTGAGAGGTTCAGTCACTGACCTCTGTGTTTAGTAGCCACGGGCCTCGCTCAGTGTAGTCAAGTGTAGTGGGATTATTTTTTGTCATGTTATACGCCATCTCGGATCATCCGTGCAAACGAAACAGGATTTGACAGGAAATGACACCAAGTAATCACACGTTGACTTGACTATTTGAAACCTTCTGGTGATAAAACTGGAGTTTGCTACAGAAACTGTTCATGATAGACCTTAAAGGCCTAGATTGTGTGTGAATATGTGCCTCATGTCTTTGGTCTTTTGGGTACCTGTCACTATGGATGTTCCTGCTTTGTTTCTTATCGTGGGCGGGTTATGAATTGGACTCACAGTAGAACGTCCGAGACTTGCCTCTAACTTGGATGAATTGGGTTGGGTTATTGCTTCACTGTTAATTTTAGCCTGTTTCTTGTTCCAGCTGTGCTTATATCCCTCTTAGCACTTCCACTTTTTTTTTTTATGGTTTATTTCTCAGATGCCCCTATTCAGTATCACAAAATCAAGGAACCATTGAATTGTCTGAGCGGTTTGGATCAGACGGCTATGATGAAAAGCTCCTCTTGATGTTTTTAGATTAGTTTCCCAGTGGGAAGCTGAGACGGGTAATGGTTCAGTCTGTTGTTTGCCTTCAATATTTGTTACCACTGTAAAGACCTGAAAGTGCCATAGAGGTGACCATGGAAGTGTTTATAGGGGGGACGGTTGAGAGAGTAGATGTGTGTAGTAAATGGAAGAGTCGATAGGTGCCCAGATTTAAAACCACTTGTGAGGTGCTTTAGTGTATGTTCAAAAGAACCTGCTCCTAAAGTATGAAGTCCTGCCAATCCATCCCACGATGCACCAGGCAGCATTACTGGTCAGGGTTTGTTAGTAAAAGCAGCGTGCCCCTTTTCCACCTCGGTACGGGTATTCAAAACATCTTCAAAAAAATGATGTCAAACCGAAAAGCTGTCAGCAGCCTTTTCGAGATGCAATTTGAGCAGCGAGTCGTAGAATATTATTGACAGAGACGTGCGTCTGACACAAATTCTACTGCCCTATCTTGTGTATCAGACCGCCACTCTTTGGGTTCTTCATAGCACTGTTGGCACGAGAGTGAAGTTGTGAGGAGTAGTAACGAATAGCGATCGAAAGGGACTTCGTAGGTTGGAGAAATGTGCAGTTGAAAGATAGATGTATGTTTGTAATTTAGGTCTAGAAAACTTGAGTGAAAGCTGTGTAAATAACATGACCATATTTTCTGTTCTTTTTTTTTTTTTTTAAATTTCATTTTTGTTTTGTGGTTGTGCTGAAGAGGGTATTTGTGTGGGAGGTGGGTTTTAAATGTTTCCCCTTGTCTGTGTTCCCTGCACCTTGCCATAATGCGTCATGCAAAAAGCAGAACGTTCCAATAATGTCGGAGGTCGTATGAATATCGAGAAAGAAAATCAGAGGAAAGCGAACCAGGATGAAGCCTCACGGAGGTCTGCTCAGCATTTTTGTTCATTATTCTTGCTTCAAGTATCAAACATTGATTATAAGAAAAATTAATAAAGAATTTTTAAAATGGCCTCGAATCTGTTGCATTCAGTCATTATTGTTTTGGGGATTTGTCGTCTTTTAATAAAACGTTTTTCACAGAAAGATTTGAGCCTTTCAATGCAAGTTAAAAACTCAAGTTTGAGTACAACACATCTGAAACAAAGAGGAAGACAGTACGGGAAGTAAAGCCTCAAACTCTTTGAAGGAGGCTGGCGTTATCCTGTATTTCTTTCTTATCAACAAACCCCATGAAAAGACCAAAACAAACAATGTGTTAGTCCGTCTTTCGATAATTTACAACTTCCTCAGCCTGTCCAACGTGTTCCTCTGAAGACATAAATCCTTATCGTTTCCCTATACAGCTGGGCTCTGTAGTTTTTAGGAATCATCACTCAAACAGCAAAAACTAGTGTATTTGTTGGGGACTATTTTCAGCTGCAGACATTTGGTGCTCTAGTGAGTGTTTACGGCTGCAGGACGGTGTATGTGGGATCGACTCAAAATAAACTACAGTGGCCATTTTCATTGTGAGGAGGGAACGTGTCAGCTAGTGCAACAATGTGGCTCATTTGTGTATCTTTAATGTTTTAGGACAACTCTGCAGCTCTCTGGCACAGAGGAATAAGCCATATCACGAAATACTTTTCATATAGGATCAATTCATGTGTGGTTTTCATGGGATTTGTTGACAATAAGGAAAATATTACCGGCCTTATCATTCTAGACATGTATTCTTTGTTTTAAATATTGCTACTCTCTTGTATTGACTATTGTGATTGAGCCACCAAAAATAACCAAACACACTTTCAGTAGAAGTCTTTGTTACAGCATAAATTATAAACTATTATAAGTCACAGTACAGCAACAACAATGTGTGTGACTCAGAGACAGTATGAAGAATCCATCACTCTTGTTTCTTTATTGCATCCCGAACCTGTAAAATTGCTCCCTTGTGTCACTAAATCTCATGCTGACCAACTATAATATCAACAACTCACACCATCTGTCAAAATAACTGAATGAAATAAGAAAGGAGGCATCAGCAACCTTAAATAGGCGACCTGCATATTTAGAGACGTATCCAGAGATGAGTGCTGCTAAAAGACCATGAAGTTTATATATGTGTTCGCTCTGTACATATGTTTCTGGATGAAAGGGGTTGCTTTCTCTCTGCGCTGGTCTGGTGTGCCCTGTAGAGACAGGCTGTAATCAACGGGGACGTAATTAGAGAGGACTCAGTGGGAGGCAGAGGAGTCGCCCTGCCAAGTACAGAAATACCCGTTTCCTTAAAACATGGGACTCATGTACTCGCTACAATGTCTCTGCAGTGAGTTTCAAAGCAGAAAGTTCAACTTTGAATGAATCAACACACATTTTGCACAAATCACACTGTCATACAAAGTGAAGACTCCTTCTAGAGACAGTTTAGCATCACTCCATGTATTATAAAATGTCATTATGTGCAGAATCACTCTACATGTTCCCTCTATCTTAACTCAGAAAGAAATGTACAGTGAAAAGGTTCGGTCCCAAGTGAACGCCCCATAAGTGCAGGAGGATGAAGAGTGGGTAAGGGAGGTTGAGAAAAAGGGAGGAGAGGCTGAAAATAGAGGGATGGACATCATGTTGCAGTGAGCAGACTTTTTAGAGCTCGGTAAAAAAAACAGTCATTTTAACTCAGCAGGGAGGACGAATGCTCGGAAACTCTCTCTCACTCTTCCTTTCCTCTCGTCGCTTTGTCTCCCCTTTATTCTTCTCTCTGTCTCCTGCAGTGTGTTGTGCTGTTCGCAAGATAAACCCGGGATAACACACTCTGTAAGTATACCTTTATATTTGAAGAGAATTTAAAGTGGGTGTTTTCAAGAAAGTAAAAATATTTCATATATTTCAGAGCAGTCTGTGTATCCAAACATGTTGGTATAATCTTGTGATCCATTTGGTTTATATTGTTTTACTCTAGTGAATAAAACTAAACATGTACAGTAGTGGTGGAATGTAACTAAGTACGTTTACTCAAGTTCTGCAATTTTAAGGTACTTGTACGTCGCTTGAGTACGACCGTTTTATGCTACTTCATACTTTTACTCCACTACATCTCAGGGAGGAATATTGTACTTTATAATCCATTACATGTATAACTAAAGTTACTTTACAAATATTCAGTTTATAAGATATGGTGCATTGTTACAGATTAAACTACCCAACAGTATATAGATCAGTTAAAATTAACTTCAACTCCACAACCACAAAAATAATCTAATAATATAATTTATAACAATTTAACAGACATTATTTTATGCATATCAAGGACTTTTGCTTTTGATGCTTTAAGTACATTTAATAATGCTTTTGTGGTTTTACTTTACTATAATGTAGGGCTTTTACTTGTGATGGAATATTTGTACATTGTTGTATTGCGATTTTTACTTAAGTAAATTAACTGAATGTTTCTTTCTATTTAAATGATCAATGATGTAATTAATGTATTTTTTATACTCTCGATGCCCAGGCCTGTAGGTTATAATGTGTTTTATGTAAGAATACTGTATGCCTTTAGATGGTCTAACCTGCCAGTGACTCCATCTTTGCAAATTTGTGTTGTCTGGGCACGCATTGTTAAAACTTGCTAACCTTTAGTTTTATTTTATGGTCGAGACGCCAACTTTTCCAAAACAACCGCGTATGTCAGACTGAATTAGGAGTATATGTGTAACATCAAAACATCTACAACATTTCTATTTGATGTAAAGATACAGCCGTAAAAACACGGTGCCTTAGGTTTGAAAAGCTTTTGGTAAATTTAAGGAAAATCTAGAGAGTGAGACATTAAGCACTCAAATGTCATGAGATGGATTAATTGCATATGTGGTGTCTGACGGCCTTCAGTTGAAGGTTAACGTGGAGCCTCTAGTGAAATACAGGGAGTGTAACTATGTCTGTAATTATGAGGGATCAGGGGGCAGTGCTGTCCTATAGATGTACATCCAAGGATGGAGACCCAGCCCTCCATGTGGTCCAGCTGAGCTCATACTGTATGTTCGACCACACAGGGAGGAGGGGGGGGGTCACAATGTGTAATGTAAATCACAGCAGGTTCACTATACAGTGATGCTGATTAGAAGTTTATCTTTACAGCTTAGCACGGTGTAATTATATATTATAAATGGTAACAGACTGAGCCTCTGGTTCTCTTTGTTAAAGCTTCACTTCACATTGAGATGAAGAAGAAGGATGGAGAGAGAGAGAATAATGGAAGAAAAGTTATATTGAGTCAGGAAGTTTATTCAGTCAGTTGTACTTTCTGTCAGTAAATGTAGGTTTTCCTGGAAGCAGAAATATCTCCATCAGGTCTGTGCTGCTGCTGCTGCTGCTGCTGTGGGCTGGTGTACAGCAGCTGCTGCTGCCCAGTGTAAATATAGAGGCCACAGCCACAGGTCTCCCACGCCTTTCTGCTCCCCTGGAATATAGCTTCCTCCTGGCTTTGGTGTGGTGGATGGGTGGCCTCCCTCTACTTTACAAATTATAAGGCCTTCGGCACCAAACTCACTGTCTCCACCCCAAATAAGTAATGGCTACTCTGCTGCCTGCTAAAATAGATCTGCAAGAAGAGGAACGGCAGAAACCCTCGAAAAACCTGAGTGACTACTGGAGTTACATTTCAGATGGAAACAGCCCTTAAAAACATTGTTTTTCTCAGTATGTGTCAGTTGCATGAAAGACTGCTTGACACTAGTTAGTAGAGTGACTCCCAACCTGAGGGTTAGGACCCTTCAATGGGTCACAAGAAAAATCTAAGGATCATGAGATTATTAAAAAGACAGAAAAGTCCATGACAGCTGTGGCCGGAGGCATTTTCGGGTTGTCTGTCCATCCGTCGAGCCGTCCGTCAGTTGGAACGCCTTGAGGGAATTTCTTCAAATTTGGCACAAACATCCACTTGTATTCAAATATGAACTGATTAGATTTTGGGGGTCAAAAGTCAAGGTCACTTTGACCCCACAAAACACGTTTTTGGCCATAACTCAAGAATTCATATGCTAACTATGACAATTTCACACAAATGTCTAACAGGATAAAATCAATGATGAAGTGATGACATTTACAGACATGGATGTAAACTGCAACTTGACTGGTTGGCGGAGGCGTACAACCACCAGGCAGTAACTCTAGTTTTTTTTAGGGGACTTTTCTCTAATCTATGCTCTTTACGGTTGTGAACTCAGTGTGACATTTCTTCACTTTAGAGAAATTGTTTGACATTGTGGTTTATTACCGAGCATTAGATGAGGAGATTGAAACCACTCTCATGTATGTACAATAAATATGTAGCTAGAGCCAGGAGGTGAGTAGCTTAGCTTAGCATAAAGACTGGAAACAGGCCTGGCTCTGTCCAAAGTTTAAAAAAAATACACCTACTAGCTCTTCTACAGCTGGAGGCTTGTCATCACCTTGAGGTTGCCAGGCAACCAGTGGACTCCAGGAAGTCACTGCACCAGGCCGATAGTCGCCAAGAAATATTTAGAGCACATAACTGCCTTTAAGAGTTTTCCTGCGGATTAAACAAACCGAATGAAGTGTTTAAGGGGTCTCAAATGACTGTGTTAGTGGATCTCTACAAGATTAGATTTAGAAATGTTTCTTCTTTTGATCCTAAATTCAAGATACCAATTGTTGTTGTTGCAGGACTCCGAGGAGAAGATGAAGTCCCGTCTGGTTTTCCTCGTCGCGTGTGTGACGCTGCTCTCACTGTGTCACGCCGCTCCTCTGCTCTACAACGCATCCATGGATGGCAGCGGCGATGAAGCGGAGCTGGAGCTCATTTTTCCAACCTCCTTCTCCACTCGAGCACCTGTTGACATCTCCGCTGCTACCGGAGCTCCCACCCTCACCAACACCATCACCACCACCATGATCCGCCTGAAGGACTTCGTCTTTACCCGAGTGGTGGACTTCCTGCAGGAGAATCTGCTCATCATCATCGTCGTGACCTCTCTCCTCATCGTCATGGTCTTCATCATCTGTTGTGCCTCTGCCATGAGTCACAAGCGCAAGCTGGAGGCCTACAAACCCCCTCCTCAACCAAACAGGAAGTACACAGCCGATAAGACAGGTGGACGCAAGAATTCAAGCGAGCTCCAGGAGAGGCCGTACGCCGTCGATCACGTCAAGAGGGTCCAGACTCAGAGCATGGCCTCCCCCAAGAACCTGCGCCAGCCCTCCAAGGCTCTGGTGGGGGAGAAGGGGAGAGACGTCAGGTCGTCGCCCCGCCAGGAGGTCAGAAAGGTCAGGGAGGCGGAGGAGGTGGAGAAGCGGAGAGAGGAGCCCAAGCACAAAGAGCAGCCGAGGCAAAGGGAGGAGGTGCAGCAGAGCTCCAGCCCCAGCACCAGCGCCGCTCATTCAGGCTGCACCTGCCACCTGAAAAAGGCCCACCACTAAGGCATGGTCAGGGCTGATGTTGGCATGAGAGGTTGCAACCGTGACATAAAATCAAGATCAGACAGGTTGGTTATACTGCACACATATGGAAATCTGAAAACTGCCAGAAAGAAATGTATTTGTGAGGCTCGTGCCCTTAAATTAAAAAAAATCCATCAATTAAACAGTTAAATCTAAACGTTCATGAAAATATGAACTATCGCCTGATGTAAAAATTAAATTAACAGAAGATATGTGACTGGAAATCAAAATACTCAACTGTGTTGCTGCTTAAATCCTGTCTATAAATGTTGCATCTCACAGTTTTTGATTCATACTAAGATTAAAAAGCCAACCTTTCAGTGGCTCAGTGGTCTGTTTGTCTTCAGTCTCAACCGCCTGATATCATATCACTGTGTCATTGAGGTAGCATCCCTTTTTTCATATGGAAATGATTTCTTTAGAGGAGAAAGACAAAAAAATATATATTATAAAATAAAGATAATGGGCAGCCTGTAATTTCCCATGCTTTCCAAATAGAAATGACCAAAAAAGTAAGGGGAGAACAGGGTTGGTTGTCACCCTCCCTAGAGGGCGCTGTTAAAATGTGTTGGTACTGCAATCTTCAGAATTGGGGTCAGAGGTCACCTGCAGGGTCATTTCAGGAGTGAGACACTTGACATTGAGGTGAGAGGACTTAGTGTTTTTCATGTCAGAAAGTAAATATCCAGCTCTCCTATGTTTCTCTTCGAGGCTTTTGCACCATGGGTTTATAATAAAACAATGATTACCATTAAAACATATGAAGGGAGAGCTATTTAGATAGTTTAGACAGATTTTCTCTTAGCTAGGCTACAACATGTGGTTGTTAGCTTAGTCGCTAGCAAAAGAATCCCAGTTGGGGATGCTTGTCACATTCACCTCTGGGTTGGTTGACACATGTAACTGATAGTGAGTGGCTGTAATAAGGATGAGTTAAAGGAACAGTGTGTAGGATCTGGCGGTATCTAGCCTTGAGGTGAGGACATTGCAACCAACTGAAGCCTCTCCCGTGTGCCAAGCGTGTTGGAGAGCTACGGTGAAATGTCCCTCTCTAGAGCCAGTTGGAGTAGAGCCAGTGTGTATGTGTAGGTGGGAAGTGAGTGGTGAAGCAAGAGAGAGAGAGAGAGAGTGGCGGCAGCAACAGCAGCAGCGAGTAACACTTTCGACTCCGGCCCAAGCAGGAAAAGTTAACAATGTTTGGTTTGTCACAAGACGTATTTGACAGTCTGTATCTTTTGAACAGAATAAGCTCAAGGAGACTAAGGTCACTCGATTCTTATGTGACACTTTAGCTCCCGCTACACATTGAAAGGGAGTCCATTAAGGATACCGTTTTTGAGAGATTCAAATAAAAGTAAAAAGCGTGACGACCAACCCCGTTCTCCCCTAGCCTATCATGTGTTTTTAATACAGAGATGTACTTCATGTACCGTATATGCCTGCCTAGACAGAGGAACTTCCTCAGTATGTCCTGCTGTACGCCGTGGCATCTTTACAGCAAAATCTTTGCTGCTGTAAATAAAGCAAAGTGAGACGCCAGTAAACTTGATTTGTTGGATAAGTAACAAAACATTCTCTTTATATTTACATTCATATTTACTTCATTTTGTTTGTATAATGTTATTTTTTATGTCATATCATATTCTATTTTACTTTACAAACCTAATTCACAAAGATTTACACCCATAGCACAATTTGCAAATGTGTTATTTCTAGGAAGTTAAAACATAAATATCTATCTATTATCTATCTGTCTATATATTTATTTGGTTGATAGTTCTCATCTGCCTTCAACATTGAACACAGGCTTTTCTATATAAAACATTTGTGAATCAGGTTTTTTTTTTTTTTTAAATAAGTAATACTTATGTATAAGATAAATTATGGGTTTTGTTTTTAATATAATGATTTGTAATGAGTCAATACTTGAGTACAGGGATAGATAGTTTAGGGATAGATAGCCTGTTTTGTTGGTGTAATATGTTTAACTTTAACTTTGACTCTTTGGCTAAAAAAAGTGTTTAAAAATCAAAAGTTGAGAAGTACATATTTGTCATATTCATCAGATTTTATTTGGAGAAGATAATTTATAAAAACTCTCCACTCTCTGTCCCATTACTCACGTTAGTGACTCTGAGCATCTAAACCAAATGTGTGAGTTTGTGTGATTTATGGGCCAGACTTTAGTCATGTTTAAACACTCTTTAACCTCAGACTGTTGTCCTCAGATGTTTCCACCAAGGTGCTTCCTCTGTAAGTGAGTTTTATTGTTTACAAAATGGCAGTTTTGTTTTGCTTATGTTGAATAAAATTGTTGATAATGAGGTTTCTGTCATTATTGTAAAAAAAAAGGTGGAAACGGTTTCATGATGAAAATACAAATGCAGCCCTGAAGTAATGAGACATTAGAAAAGGTCTAAAAGAGGATGCTGGCTACGTGCACATTATGTTCAGCTCAGGAATCTGTAATTTTGAGCTGTGTACACTCAAAGAATCATGAGTAACTATTTTTAAGGTAATTACCCAGATGTAATATCTGCTCTTTGGAGACGTGAGCTGTCTTCTAATTTAACATTTCAAGTGTGAGCTTTGCACACACACGCACACACATACACACACACACACACATACACACACATACACACACACACACATACACACACACATACACACATACACACATACACACAGACCACAGTAACACCAACTCTTCCAGATTTTTATGCCTCCACGTCGGCGACAGCCGGGGCCGGAGGTATTATGTTTTCGGGTTGTCCATCCATCTGTACATCACACAATATTTCAGGAACGCCTGGAGGGAATCCACTTGGACTCAAGAATTAACTAATTATATTTTGATGGTCAAAGGTCAAACGTCACTGTGACCTCACAAAACACATTTTTGGCCATAATTCAAATTGAATATGCTAATTAGGGGTGTAATACATGTGTGTCAACACACATGAGTATCGCAATATTATGTTTTGCGATACTGTATCGATTCTCCAAAACACTGTATCGATTTTTTATTAACCTATTAAATATTCGATCTTTCAGAGGTTGTGGCAGGCTCAGTTTTAAAGCTGGTTTGAAGTTACTGGTATCATATGAATGTAGAAAACCATTGTACCTTTGGTACGAACCATGTCATACTAGTTAAATAACACTCCAAAGTTACGCTAAATTTTGGCGAGGAAAAACTGGCATGACGATTTTCACAAGAGTCTCTTGACCTCTAATCTCAAGATGTGTGAATGAAAATGGGTTTTATGGGTACCAACGAGTCTCCCTTTTACAGACATGCCCACTTTATGATAATCACATGCAGTTTGGTGGTATACAATTGTTTTTTTTACAGCACTGCAATATATCGACAATTTTACGCAAATGTCTAATAGGATAAAATTATGTAGTGATGACATTTTGGACAGAAATGGATGTGAACTACAACTTGACTGGTTGGTGGAGGCATACAACCGCGAGGCAGTAATTGTATTTCTGAGTGACCTTGGTGAGGCAGCTGGCACCATCACACCCCAACACAGGCCTGCAGAAGGTATTAGAGCCTGGAGAAGGCGAGAGCCCCCTTTGTCCTTCGTTGGCTACTGTACAAGATTGTTTAAATATTTCAGCAGCAGTAAACCAGCTCCATACAGAGCCCTTTGCTCCAAAACAAGAGCTCATGTATTGTCTACATAAATCTTAAAAGACACTGATTTGTTCCAGTTAAGTTCAAACAAAACAGTTCCATATTTTGAAAGCACAATGAAATACTGCCATCATGTGAACAGGTCAAGTATTGATATCAGTTATGTGTGTTAATGCATTTCTATTTACATCATATCTACCACTTCCATCTTTATCATGCACAAACATCTGAAATCTATTGTTAAAATACATTGCACATTTATTAAAGTATCATTAAATATTGCTAAAATGTCTGAAGCACAAAGTTTTTTTTTTAAATAAAAAGGTTTGATCTGATCAGAAGCGGGTCAACACTTCAAAGATCAAAACATCAAGGATGACAGCACGGCAGCTCAAAGGCAAGCTGTGGTGGCTGAAACGTGAGCTCTGACAGAGCCTCGCACCATGCAGGGTCAGATTTCCCGCTCTTTTGTCAATGAGGTGCTAAATAATTCGAGAAAACTACCCATACACTTTCACTCTTCCCACCAGGTGATGTGAAGAGGACCACCTAGCAACGCTCTCTGTCAGAGGCCTGTTTATTACATCCACTGTCTGAGTTTTAGGCACCTTGGTAACCTCAGATTAGGAAATATTTGGGTCACCTGTGTTGTTTTTTTATACTATAGCTGTTGCTGAAGCTCTTGCTCTGTGTATTTTCACCCTTTTCACTTTCACTGCCACTGAGGAGCAACTGGACCTGTCAATCAATGTGAACTGTGAAGAGGATCCAGAATAGGTAATACAGCACCTTAAGGCTGTCGTTAAACTTTGATGAGCATCTGCCAGGAATTCTCAGCAGCAGCAGCGGTGGTTATATCTTTAGAGAGACGGTGGATCATGTAGGGACCATGTGGTGACAAGCCTGCCCAGGGAGGAGCAGATATTACAGGGAGAGAAAAATGGTAAGTACCTTTATTCATTTCTTTATTTTATGGTGCTGCTTTCTGATAGGTCAAATGTGAAAAGGTTCTCTCTTTTCACGAGGCCATGTTCTCCAATATATTTGTGTCTAATTGTTAATTTCAGTCAAATATTTCAGTTTATTTGCTACATTATCAATTAAAGGACATAAATGACACAAGCTTGTTTTATTTAGTTTGTTTTATGGGCTCATAGGATTTTGTTGTTGTTGTTCTGTCTGGGATGTCGGGGTAGATCTGCTGCTCAGCAGCTCAATCAAGGAAAGTGGCAACATGATGTCCTCTTAGCAGGGAGAGGCTGAGCTCTGATAATATGTTAATATGTAGGAGAATAGGTAAGATAATTCTGCAGTAAATCACATTCTGGTATATTTGGTGTGCTCATTGGTATGGATAGATTGAGATGTCAGCCTTTATGTATATATCTTGTATTATGTTCATTCATCTGTGAATTTGGATGCTTGCTTGGTTTAGCTCGCCCTATACTTATTTACTGAGAGGGTATAATCCCATTCACTGGAGTAAGTAGAGGAGGAAAAGGAGTTGTCAGCTTTCTTTTGTTTGGTGGTCTTTTAATTCAGTTTAAATGTAGTTTCATTGAAACTCCTAGGTTTAATTTTTCTGCCCACTGTTTCAGTAAATATTTTTGCTAATAAGTGCCACTTTTTTTGCACTACTCCTGCTTATCGACCTGATTCTTCAACATCCCTTTTTAACATTTTTCAGCACCAAACCACCTCATCTGTCCATGGGGTGGCGGTGCTACATTCACCCTTTATAAGCTGTTTATAAGTTGCTAATAATGGCTTTATAAATGTCTGCTGTTGTAAATATGAATACGTTAATAAATGGATTTTGGTCCAGATCCCCTGCAGCTCTCTTTTACAGGGTCAGAGGTCAAACAGTCTACCTATGAGAGGTCTACCTGATGAATTCAAGGTAAAAACACGACGCATGTGTCATGCTGGAGATTTCTCCCAACCTCTTATTAATGTCTGATCCATAAAGCATTAGTAAATTATCTATTAACATTAATAAAGCCATTATTAACCCTTCATAAAGGGTGCCTTATGAAGTGGTACCTCTTTTTTTTAGTATAAGTAAGTGTGAAATGTGTCTAATATGGTCATCTCTCCTCCATTATTCCTGGCAGTGAGTCATGCTTTGGTGCAGATGTGGTGTCCTACTGGTTCTCTCCATCTGTCCTCCAGCCTGCCTCATACCGTCTCCCTGTCCTCCTGGCTGCTGCTGTCCTCGCCCAGGATTCCTGGTCTTGTGCGAGTCCCTGGGTCTCAGCTCACTTCCTCGCTCTGTCCCTCTCAGTACCTCGGCTCTATCGGTGGCGAGGAACCAGCTCTGTAACGTGGACCACCTGCTGCGGCCCTTCTCTGACCTCCAGGAGCTGAGCCTCAGTCACAATCTGCTGGCCCGCTTCCCTCGTGGTCTGCCCCCCAGCCTGGAGTCCCTGCTGCTGCAAGAGAACCGCATCACTTATATCACCTCAGGCGCCCTGCGACAACTGGGGAACCTCACTCGCCTGGACCTGGAGGACAACCGCATCCGTGCCATCCAACCTGGGGCACTCCAGGGACTTCACAAGCTGAAGGTCCTGACACTGAAGGGGAACAAGCTCACAAGCCTCCCTCTGAACCTTCCCCCATCACTGACCCATTTAGACCTCTCAGCAAACTGCATCTCTGTCCTGGACCTGCCCTCGCTGTCCGCCCTGGTCAACCTGCAGGTCCTGAAGATCAACAGCAACTGCCTACGTTCAGTCCCAGAGAGGGCCTTCGATGGCCTGCCACGTCTCAGGTCTGTGGACCTCGCCAACAACCTGTGGGTGTGCGAGTGTGACATCTTGTATCTGTACCGCTGGCTGCTGAGTGGCAGGCTGAGGATGGCCACAGACCTGGTGTGCACAGAGCCGGTCCACCTTGCTCACCGCCTGCTTCTGGACCTCTCCGTCATGGCTATCTGTCCTCATGTCCTGAAGCCAAATGAGAGGACACACCAACTGGACCTCAACTCTGCACTAGGGAGGAAGCTAGAGATAGCGACAGTGAAGCCCACGGGACCAAGCTCATTTAAAAACAAGAGGCATTTGGGAAACTCATCAGAGCGAATATCACAAGAAACCACTGTTGGACTTCTTTTCAAAGATGTTCACAAGACTCGTGTGTTACTTGACCACTACTCTTTAGAGACCCTTACCTATAAGGAGTGCTTGACCCTAAATAAAACACAAACAGTGAGCCCACCCCATTTAAAAACCACTGCTTCTATCCCCGAGGAGGAGCAGAAATGCAACATCACAGGTCGGCCCCCTCAGATAAATGCAACCTCTGCTGAAGGGACACAAACTTTGCTCTCCACAAACAGAGACGCACCCTGGCCCACCTCTGACCCACGCCTCTTCACACAACACGACTCTGCAGTGGTCATATCTCTGCTCGCTGTGTTATGTGTGTTAGTAGCTCTTCTAATGCTGGCAGTGCTGGTGGTTCTAAAAAAGGTACTTCTGCGCCAACAGAGGGTGGCTCCGCTTGATGCAGGATCTGGTGGATGACATCGATACAGACGCACTTAAACATGTTTTTTTAATAACTTTACTCACAATAAGCACACAGTCTCACACAATATTCTGTATCATGCTTTTTGTATGTGTACTTTAGCTGTCGACCTAACTGCATATTCACACTGTAATTTTATACAATCAAGCCAAATAAAGCCTAAATGCCAAAAGTACATACAAAAGAAAACACACCTCAACCTATAGTTTCTGATTTAAGATCTCCTTTGTGTTCTGTGTAGGAGCACTGCAAAGTAGGAACAATGTTGAGCTCTGTTGTTTAAGTTTAAGGATCATTCATCATGAACTTCCGACCAATTTCTGATCGTTTGATGAAAAGCAAATAACACCAGCCATTTTTAAAGAGATTGTTAAAGGGTATAAAAGTTACAGAAGAAGGTGCAACACCTGATGTAGTATTACGATAACCAGTCTTCCAAACAGCACAGCAATGAGACATTACACAGCTGATACTGAGATATAATGCATATTTAATAACAACACATTTAACTGGTGGTCTGTGAACGCTCCTTCTTCTTATCCTGCTGTTTTATTCTGTAGTCTGACAGCGCCGCTTTTATGGCATCTTCTGCAAGCACTGAAGGAAAAGGAGAAAAAGAAACACTTTGAGCATGAAATAAAGATTTGATTTTTTACCAAGAAATATACAGCCAGGTAACCATAGTAACAATAGTAAAAACATGAAGAAGTGAGTTGAGAAACATCAAACTGAATAGTTTAAAATGTACACTGAGACACTTTGGTTTTTCCTTTAATTTGTCATCCATCTTTATGTTTATTATTCTTTCAGGTGTATAATAACACTAACTTGTGTTAGCAAGCACATTATACTGCTTTCATTCTTTAAAAATGACCTATTATGCTCCTTTTCAGGTGTATACTTGTACTTTGGGCTCCTACTAGAACATGTTTACACTATTTAATATTCAAAAAAACACTTTACTTTTCTCATAGCGGCTGTGCTGCAGCACCTCTTTTCACCCTCTGTCTGAAACGCTCTGTCTGAGCTGTTCGAGAGCGTGCCAAACTAGTCTTTATGCAAATGTGTTACTTGGTGACATCACCACGTTACGGAAAAAAAGACAGGACTTCAAGCAAGGTGCTTCAGGCACTTCAGGAGCTGTGTTTCTGTGGGGGAGAGTAACTCCCTTTGATGTGGACTTTGGGCTTTGTAACTTTGAAGACCTTTTACATGCACAAAAAACTCTATAACACACTAAAGGAAAGGGGAAAAGCACATAATAGGCCCTCTTTAATTGTGTTGTTTTCAACTTACTGGAGCAATGAAGTTTGACTGGAGGAAGGCAGAGTTCTTTGGCAATGTCTGTGTTCTTGATCTTCAGAGCTTCATCAACCTACAGGATGAAAGCAGATGTAAACAGAAAAAGCAGGACTTGTAAAAGCCATTATTCTCCTTTTCCTTTTCATCCAATATTATAGAAACTCACCGATTTCCCCTTCACCCACTCTGTTGCTAGAGAGCTGGAGGCGATGGCTGATCCGCAGCCAAATGTCTTGAACTTTGCGTCAACAATCTTGCCATTTTCATCCACCTGGATCTGGAAACAATAGAGAATCAGAATCAGAATCGTGTTTATTGCCAGGTGATAGAGGTATACACTAGGAATTTGCTTTGGTTTTGTTGGTGCAAATAAGCAGTATAATAACAAAAGAATAGATAAAAATGTTAGAATAAAAAAAAATTAAATTCTACCAATAAACAATATAAGCTATAAACAAAAATAAACATGATATAAACACATAGTGCAAATATTGCCCATGTGCAAACTATCAGGTAGGGAGAGAGGGAGAGAGAGAGAGAGAGAGAGAGAGAGAGAGGGATACAGTAGGGGGGTGGTATTGAGAGTGTATGAGAGAGGGGGAGAGTCAGTGTCGGCGGGGCAGTGGTGTGTGTGTGTGTGTGTGTGAGAGAGAGAGTGTGTGAGAGACAGAGAGAGAGAGAGAGAGAGAGAGAGAGAGATAGTGGGGGAGGGAGGGCAGTAGTAGTAGTAGTAGTAGTAGTAGCAGTATTAGTGTGTGGGTGAGGTAGAGACAGTCACAGTTGGGTGGAGGGGCTAGATAGAGTATCAAACACCTGGTTAGTTGTACAACAGGAGGTTGACACATGCTGCATTTGACCTCCAAACTTACCTGAAGCTTCATTACGTCACCACAGGCTGGTGCACCCACCAATCCAGTCCCCACATTCTTGGAGGTTTTGTCTAGAGTTCCCACATTTCTCGGGTTTTCATAGTGGTCCACCACCTGGAAGAAACAGAAAATGATAAATCACTGTGTTGTTGTCATGGTAAAGTTAGTTACAAAGCTACACCTAGTTACTGTCAGACAACACATCTAACGTTACCTAACTAACTGCCAACAAAACGCCCCAGGACATGCGTTTGGTTACAATACTGAGTTTAAAACATGTATTTATGTAGTTACCTTCTTGTGGTACGAGCAGACAGCACTGAGCTCCGGGCTGAACAACCGTCTGCTGAAAAACAACAGAGAGGACGCGGAGGTTCGTAGAGTAGCAGTCATCGCCATGTTGAGATAACGATGATGACCGGAAATCAACGAGTGGACCCGAGAGAGGACGAACACGTTGTTGTTGACAAACAAGGTGATGAAGGAGCCCCTACTAGCGGCTAACAGCAGCCGTTACACGGTAAAGCTCGGGGGATCCACGGTGCGTTCAGGCTCCACCTCTTAGTGATGGAAGTTCCGGTTCTTTTTAGTGAGCCAGATCATTTGACTCAGCTCACCAAGAAGAGCCGACTCTTTCGGCTCCCAAACGGCTCCTCATTTTACCACTTCTGCCTTTTGACCTGTTTTGACCTATGATTAGTATGTGTCCACATATATCACTTAAAGGGACTGTTTGTAAGAATCAGAAATGCTTGTTAACAGCGACACCTGTGGCTGTTAAGTCAACGAAAGTCAGCGTCGGGTTCGCCATGCTCGCTCTACATAGACATGAACGAGCATCGCTCAAAACAGTGAGGCGATACACGTCAGTTAAAACCACAATATCACTCTATATTTCACCTGCTTGGCAGTAATGTTAGCTGACTAGACGAAGGTCTCTCCATGAATCAATGCTGATCCTAGTGTTGGCTTTTCCTGCTTCAGCCAAGAGAAACATTATCGTCTCTGACCGGAGGGAGACACCGGCACCCGGTCAGAGACGATAACGTTTCTCGCTGCGGAGTCCCGTCACTTCACAAGACACGGAAAACCTCTGTTTGTCTGGAGGAGCTGAGGCATTTATTTCTGCACAAATGTCCACTAGATATTCTCAGAGCTAAACTAACTCTTCTGCAGTGTGTAGTGTGCGCACATGCACGTGAGGTGGAGCGCAAGAACGCGCACAGCGTTTGAGTGAAGGCAAGCAGGCAGAGGAGCAGAGTACAGCAGAGACTCTGGTCCTGGAGACCAAAGCTATGGTCTCCCCTGTGTCTTCTGGCCGTGGTCGGGGGGCTGGAGCAGGAAGAGTTTACGCTGTTTTCCAAGACGGGCTTCACTAGATATAACTGCGGTTTTGGTGCTTCTGTATAGTTTGTGTTGGAGTCTCGTCTGAACAGCGAAGACACACGCGAGCGCGCACATGCGATGGCGCATGGGACACCGATCTGGTAGATTTATAAGTGTAAAAAGTTACAAACAGTCCCTTTGAGTAAAGAAAAAAAAACTTCTCTTGGACAGAAGCCGGCTCCCATCGTTCACTTAAAAGAGCCGGCTCTTTGAGCCGACTCGTTCGCGACGACACATCACTAGTTGTTACCAGGCAGACGAGCCTTTCCAACATGGCAGCGCCAAGCAGCAACGCAGAGCAAACGCAGTTGCAAGAGATGGAGGAGGAAGATGCGGGGATGGAGGAGAGAGATATGGAGTCAGACGAAGAAGAACAGGAGGAGGAGAACATGAGAGTAGAAAACTCAGACGACGATGAGGACGATTCGTCAGAGGACGAGAAAGAAAATGAAGCGGAGATCCAGCGACTGGAGGAGCAGGTAGATAACCTCTCTAACGTTAGTTAGCCGAGGAGCTAATGAGAATGAATGGAGGGTAAACACAGTCAGATACAAACAACTAGGAGCTTTGAAATGATCAGCAGCTATGTACTGTTTTTAATAGAGACTATAAATATGCTAAAGTCAGCTGCTGTTATCCAAAATCCAAAACAATTAACCTAAATAGACGCGTTTGATACGACGTCACTCACATAGCTGTCGTGATTAGCTCACATGCTAATCTGTGATGCTAATGGCTGTTGTCACACGCGCCTTTTTTACTATCCCTGTCCTGTACAGCTTCCTCTGTGGCTGAGGTAGAGAGTACATGTGCAAAGATCAAGTACATAA
The DNA here is from genome assembly GCA_916701665.1 of Sebastiscus tertius. Taxonomy (NCBI): domain Eukaryota; kingdom Metazoa; phylum Chordata; class Actinopteri; order Perciformes; family Sebastidae; genus Sebastiscus; species Sebastiscus tertius. The sequence continues at coordinate 34,720 of CAKAOH010025276.1, read as the reverse complement.
TAAATCCTAACTTTATTGGGTGCCTGGTGTCACAGCTTACGGTGTGGCCACTTGCACACCTAAAAACTGACAATAACCTGATATTTTCAGGTGGAATTTCTTTCATTCATTCATTCATTCATTCATTCATTCATTCTCACTGTGCAATATCACTACTATATTACTACTCAGGTGTAATTCATACTGTGCAATACTTTCAGGTGGAATTTCATTTAATTCTCACTGTGCAATATCATTTTACACTTGTGCAATTTTGATAATAGTCTGTTTGTTGTCAATACTGTATATACTGCTCCTATTTTTCTACTTCCTTCTATTTAAATGGTTCATATTTTGTTACACTTTGTTTAGCTCTTTTTTTTTACTGTGTTAGCTGATGCATCTTGTTTTTTGCACTATCCCCTTTGCTGCTTTACACTGCAAATTTCCCCACTGCGGGACTAATAAAGGAATATCTTATCTTATATTATCTTTAATCTGTTGTATTGATAACATCTCATAGCGGCTTTCATCACTGAATCTGTTGCAGTAAAACAGTAAATGCTGTAGTCTGTGCTTCCACTGTAACAGCAGAGAGAAACCAAGTTTATAACATTACACTCAATTTATTAGGTACACATGGCTAAAACTAATGCAGTACATCAGGCCTGCAAGAAATACCACCTTCATGGAGGTTATAATTGTTTTAAATAGATGTTGATGAACTTTATAGTCATTATGGAGGCTGCAGTTTGTGGTGCTGTTGAATTATATTGTGTTATACTATTCTGAGAAGTGTCTACCCTCAAAACACCTCAGTATAATGCACACTACAACCTCCAAAATAATCATAGAGTTGAATCAACACCTTTTTGAAATTAAGTTAGAATTTATTAGATTACATTAGATTAGTGACAGCTAGGTATAGCTAACTGAGTGTCAACGTACTGTATATATTGTATCATCTTGTTTGAGTGGCATTGTGTAAATTATTAAACATGTTAGATAGAGTTGCAACAATTAATCGATCAGTTGTCAACTATTAAATTAATCGCCAACTATTTTGATAATTGATTAATCGGTTTGAGTAATTTTTTAAGAAAGAAAAAGTCACATTTTCTGATTTCGGCTTCTTAAATGTGATTATTTTCTGGTTTCTTTATTCCTCTATGACAGTAAACTAAACATCTTTGAGTTGTGAACAAAATAAGACATTTGAGGATGTCATCTTGGGCTTTTGGGAAACACCGATGGACATTTTTCACCTTTTTCTATCATTTTATAGCCCAAACAGCTAATCGATTAATCAACAATGAAAATAATCGTTAGTCCAGCCCTATTGTTAGATTGATAATGTCATGATTTAATCTGTGGGACATTAATAAGACATTTTCTTTGGTATTGTTACTAAATCAACTGCTATAAAATACAGAAGAAGCATGAGTTATTAAGATATGTTTAATTGTATTGTTCAACGTCTTACCCCCCTTTCATCTCTGTGTGATCTTTCAGCTGTCAATCAATGCGTTCGACTACAACTGCCACGTTGATCTCATCAAACTGCTGAAGCAAGAGGGAGAACTTTCCCGTCTGCGAAAGGCAAGGCAGAAGATGAGTGAGCTTTTCCCACTCACTGAAGGTTGGTGCATGTCTGATACAGTTTTGGTATCAGTTGACAGCAGCTCTGATCATTATTTGCAACTGAAACCACATTTTGTTGAACCCTGCAGAGATCTGGCTAGACTGGCTCAAGGATGAGATCCGTCTGACTGAGGAGGAGCCAAACCGGGAGAAAGTATACGAGCTTTTTGAGAAAGCTATAAAAGACTATATCTGTGAGTGCATCCCACCCTTCTTAACTGCCTTTGATTTCACATTTCAGTTATTTCATGATGTTGACATTTAATTCTGTGTCTTACTACTCAGGTCCAGATATCTGGCTTGAATATGCTCAGTATTCAATTGGAGGCATGGGCTCACCAGGTGGGATGGACAAGGTGAGGTCCATCTTTGAGAGAGCGGTGACAGCTGTGGGGGTTCACATGACCAAAGGACAGACGGTGTGGGAGGCGTACAGAGAGTTTGAGAACGTTATTCTGTCCACAGTACAGGTTTGTGTTTCCATCACTACGATCTTATCAATGGTCAGACGTACGCTCCGATTTTGTTGCTGTTTTCAAATTTGCTTTCAAATTTCAAACACACAGTGTAGTATAGTTGCAGGTGATATCAATCTGTCTCTATTCAGGTTAATATTGTGTGCTTTTGAATGATAATCCACTCATTTAACTCAGAATATATGCAAATATTTGAAATGCTCCATTTTAATCCCTGTCATGTTCGACTAAATGGGCCTTTGCTAAATTTTGACTCCATTTTCTCCGCTGTGATTCGTCCCAGCCTCCCCCTGGCAGGATTCCCAGCCAAGAGGAGCAGGGGCTGCTGAATACTCAGCTTGAGCGTATCCATACACTATTTCGCCGCCAGCTGGCCGTTCCCTTAATGGGTAAGCACGACGCCTCTTCTGTCCAGACGGGCTGCTGTAAAACGGGCAGGATTCGTGTTGTGAGGGCCGTATGTCCAAAAAACTGAAAACTGTGAATTACCCCATTTAGAAAGATAAAGCTGCCTTGTGGGATAACTTAAGTGTTGCACGGTTTAGAAATGTCGTACAGAATTAGAAAGAGAACTCCTCTTCAGGCCCTGACCATGCTTTGCAGAAGTGGGCGAGAGATAGCCAGATGGTCTAGTATTGTGCTGTTTTTCTCTGTCCTAGCTGAATGGAGACTAGAGGCATTTCTGTAATGTTTTAACCCCTTACTGATCTGAACATCTCACATGTTCCTATTCACTAAAGTATGAGGCCGAGATTAAGCATTTTTTGCAAATTGACACATTCCTGCAACACACAAACTTAAAGCTTCTACTTCTCAACGTTACTCCTTTACATTTTGTAAATACTGTCTGTGGTGTATGTATCTTTACTGATAATGTTGAAAAAATGTCTTTAAACTGTTGCTTTGTAGACATGGAAGCCACCTATGCAGAGTATGAGGAGTGGTCTGAACATGGCGTGGCTGAGACGGTCATACAGCAGTACAAAAAGGCTTTGCAGCAGCTGGCGAAGTGCAAATCTTATGAAGAGTCACTGGTAACTGACTTGCATTGATAATTCTGACTGTTACAGTTCTCCCTTTATGTGTAAATAATGTGCATAATTTTTGCAATGCATAACATCTGCATGTTGTTGTGTTACTGCAGATAGTAGCAGAGCCTCCTAAGCTGGCAGAGTATCAGTCCTACATCGACTTCGAACTGAAGGAGGGCGACCCAGCGCGGATCCAGATAACCTATGAGCGGACCCTGGCGGAGAACTGCCTGGTACCAGACATGTGGGCTAAATACACCACCTATCTTGTGAGTGTTGGTCAGCTTTTGGCTTGCTTCGTTAAGGGCTCCCGATGTTTACTGTGTAGGGTTTGGACTCGTTTCACATGGCATTACCTCCCAGTCTGACTGCTCTTATTCAGCGCCTAAAACTTGCCAACTGCATCGTCTGCCAGCAAAGACTAAACAGCTATGATCAAAATGTTGCACTGAGGTTATCTTGATAAATTACAGCCAGTGATTTTCTCCAGCAGCTCTTCTTGAAATGGATTCATTAGTCTTTTAATTTTTGTAATGCAGTTTCTGACATTTTAAACACTGATACATCAGGTTGATCATTATTTTTACTTGTCTGAGAAGAGTACAATGGTTCTCATCTTTATTCTAGTAGATTTGTTAAAGTAGCCATGTCTTGTATGGAGAAAGTTTTTTTCAAAGTAGTGGTTAAAGATTCCCATTTGATATTTAAATGTGATTCTGTACGACTCCTATTGCAATGTTAAAGGTATGGCTGCTTTAGCGTGTTTATTAATATACTACAGTAATGAAGGAACATCTGGTGGGATGTCAAAATGTGGTTGCTTATAAAAGTGACTCTTTAAATCTTCAGTAATAAAGCTTTCAGCTTGTTTAAGATTATCAGGGTTCCCACAAGTCCTGGAAAACCCGGAAAACAGTTGACCAATTTTACAATTTTGGAAAACACACATGGAAAGATTAGAGAAAAATCCTGGAAAATTATTTCAACATTCTTCTATTTTCCGTTAGCTGAGAATGAACTACCAGGCTATCTATCAGAGCTCCTCAAAAACGGATAACATCGCATCTGAAAGGGGCTAAGTTATGTTCAGAATCATCAAATCAAATGGTAGTTTATGGACGAGAGTGTGGCTACTCAAGTCACATCACATGGCAGCACATGCAGGTTGTATGACATTACAACCTTCAAATGTAAATATTAGTCACTGCTGGCTGATTTTTATTATTATATTATTCTATGATTGATCTGTCAGAACTTCGAAGCACATAAGAGATGATTTCATAGAGAAGTTATGGTCATAGACTCTTTTAAATCAGACTTCCACAAAGAGGAATATATGAGTGTATGGTGCGATCCCTGTCTGTCATACCAGCTATCATCACTGAAAATGATCTCTAGAGATAAAGAGGGGGAACCCTGATTATTTTAACCATTTAGTTTGTTCTCTCCGGACTCTGCAGGATCGTCAGCTGAAGATCAAAGACATGGTTCTCTCCACTCACGAGCGTGCAGTCAGGAACTGCCCCTGGACCATGGGTCTGTGGAAGAGCTACCTGCTAGCTCTGGAGAGGCATGGAGCCGACCACCAGACTGTCTCAGGTAACATCTAGAGCGCAGCCAGAAGCTGTTCGGATGACGACTCCGTCTCTGTTTTCATGCAGTTGTATTTCTTATGCGGAAATATCCCAAGACCCTTATTCTGGTATATTGGAACTTGCTTGGCCATATCATGTAGTATGTTTGTCTTCCTCTCAGATGTTTTTGAAAAGGCGCTGAATGCAGGTTTCATTCAAGCGACGGATTATGTGGAAATTTGGCAGGCATACCTCGACTACCTGAGGAGACGTGTGGATTTCAGCAAAGGTGAGAGCAGTTGTGTGTGACACAGAATTTGTCTTTGTGTTCGGAAACTATTGAGTTCACTCATTGTTCCCTTACTGACATTATTTCCTTTTTTTCCCTTCTCTTTACAGAATCAAGTAAAGAGTTGGAGGAGCTACGAGGAGCTTTCTCTCGCTCTATAGACTACATGAAACAGGATGTTGAAGAAAGTAGGTGGATTTGAGTCCGACTGAGATTTATTTTTCTGGTGTTCTTGGTTTGGATTTCATATAATTCATTGTCTTGTGTCTTTGTAGGATTTGGTGAAAGTGGAGATCCTTCTTGTATCATAATGCAGATCTGGGCAAGGATAGAGGTGAGCAGTGTTACTATGACAACCATTTTCAAGAGTTGAATTTCTGTGATGTTGAATTGTGTTTAATCTTTATTTTGTGTGTTATTTTCACCTATCTAATTTATGATTGTCTTGTCTATGGAATCACAGGACAAAGGCAATGAGTGTGTGCACTTTAAAACTAGTAATAGCTCAAGTGTGTACAACTACTCAATGATAAACAAATGACCTTGAAGCATAATGAGATTAAGGCCTATTGAGACACATGGTAAAGGACTACAGGTACTAAACTATGGCAGCACTTTTCTCAAAATGTGACAGTTCTATTTGAATTATACTATGAAATATAATCTTTATGTGTGTTTGAAGTTACCTCACTGTCACATGTATAATATGAAAACTGTCTACACAAATGAACATCTCATCATTTTAGTTTTTCCTCCCCAACAGGCTCTCCACTGCAAGAACATCCAAAAAGCCAGAGAGCTGTGGGACAGTATCATGACAAAAGGGAACGCTAAATATGCCAACATGTGGCTGGAGTATTATAACCTTGAAAGGTGTGTTCATCAATGTCTGAGTGGGGAGAAAATATTAATTGAAGAAGTGCTCATACCTTTTCAGCCAAAACTTGTATGTGACTTTTTTTTTTTTTTCAACTTTATCCGTAGGTCTTATGGAGACCCTGTTCACTGTCGGAAAGCTCTCCACAGAGCAGTTCAGTGCACCTCAGACTACCCTGAGCATGTGAGTGAAGTCCTGCTCACATTTGAGAGGGTGGAAGGTGAGTCCCAATGTAAAAACGTCAAAACATCAACGTCAATCGATTCAAATATTTAATCATGATTAATCACATATTGTCCATTTTTTTTATCTGTTCAAAATGTATCTTAAAGGGAGATTTGTCAAGTATTTAATGCTCTTATCAACATGGTAGTGGACAAATGTGCTTGCTTTATGCAAACATATGTATATATTTATTATTGGAAAATCAATTAACAACACAAAGCAATGACAAATATTGTCCAGAAACCCTCACAGGTACTGCATTTAGCATAAAAAATATGCTCAAATCATAACATGGCAAACTCAAATTACAGCGTGTCTCTGTATTTTTCTTCCTCACCTCCAGGTTCTCTGGAGGACTGGGACGTGGCAGTGCAGAAGACAGAGACCCGGCTGAACAGGATTAATGAGCAGCGAGCGAAGGCAGGAGTCTATATCAGCATTGCACTGGACAGGTGTATCATTAAGCTGCTTTTGGCTAATGTTACCATGTTGTGCCCATCTGTTAGGTGGCTGAGAAAGAAGCCAACCTGGCTCGCCAAGACGACGAGAGAGGTGATCAGCGGCGGAGGGCCAAGGCAGACAAGAAGGCTCAGAAGAAAGTCCAGAAGGGAACTCGAGCTGGGGAGAAGAGGAAAGCCGAGCAGGATGATTGTCATGATTGGTGGAACGATGACTCCGGTAAATTCAGATAATTCGTATGATAAACCTTTGTTTATTTTGAAGTAAAAACTATGCTTTAGAAATTCTGTGTTTATTCATATTTATTTCCCTCCGTGACAGAACAAGCTCCTAAAAGGCAAAGAGGAAACGGGGACCAAACCGCAGAGGAGTACATGGAGACCGAGACAGGACTGTTTGGGAAGAACGCTCCCCCCGGCTATAAGCCTGCTACTCACGGCAATAAAAGAGCCCAGCAGGGATCAGCGGCCGCCACACAGAGGCAGAATGACGACAAGCCAGAGCTCCGCAACGATAACAGCAGCGTATTCATCAGCAACCTGGCGTACACCCTGGAGGAGCCAGAGGCCAAGCTCAGGACGCTGTTTGAGACCTGTGGTCCCATCAAACAGGTTCGCCCCGTATTCAGCAACAAAGGGACCTTCAAAGGCTACTGCTATGTACAGTTTGAGTCGTCAATGTCTGTCTCTGAAGCCCTGAAGCTGGACAGACGGGAGGTGGAGGGCAGGCCCATGTTTGTGTCACCTTGTGTAGACAAAAACAAAAATCCTGACTTTAAGGTAAATATGAACACAAGAAAACATGTTTATTTTTTATTATAACCAGAGTATCTGCAAGTCTTAAAAATCATTGGGAAAAAAAAGGAGTTAAAAGGTATTAAATAATCTTAAAATATATTCTATGGTCTTAATAAATTAATGATTCTTAATTGGTTAATCCATTTATCCATTTTATGTCACTTATCCAGGTCCAGGTCGCATTAATGTAATTGGGAGGCACTGAAAAAAAATGTGATGTAAATAATCAGTAATTCTAGGTCATACTGTCTCTACTGGTTTCCCATCACACTTTGGACCGCATGACTGTAAAATTGGTGTTAAATTGAATTCTGTGGTATTAAACATGTATTAATTCTAACTTAGTGAACCTGCAGAAACCCTGATAACGTGCAGTGCAAGTGACCACTTCCCAATCTATGTCCCCGTAGGTATTTAAATACAACACATCCATTGAGAAACAAAAGATCTTCATCTCTGGGCTGCCGTTCTCGTGCACTAAAGAGCAACTGGAGGAAATCTGCAAAAGTCATGGCACCATCAAAGACATTCGTCTGGTCACGTATCGCTCAGGAAAACCCAAGGTGAGGCATAAAGAGAGGAGGATGGTGTCCAGATGTTTGGCTAAAAATAGTCCTCCTGATTAAGCTAATGATTACCACCTTTGGCCGTACAGATGCTGAGCAAAGTCAGCTGTTGATGTATTAACCCTCTGTTGCTGTGTGGCTCTGCAGGGTCTGGCATATGTTGAGTTTGCAGATGAAGCCCAGGCTTCACAGGCAGTTCTGAAATTGGACGGCATGGTTGTAGAGGACAACAAAATCTCTGTTGCAATAAGTAACCCTCCTCGCAGAAATATGGATAAACCCGGTTCCAACAGGCTAATGGCAGACATGATGCCTCGCCAGGTGTTTGGATCGTAAGTTTGCTGATTTCTCTTTCATGCCAGCTGAAATGTTCTGAAAGTCTGCCATTCTCTGCTCTGTAACTGAACACAAACAAAGCTGTTTTTTTATTTTCCCAGGAGAGGAAGAGGACGCACTCAGCTCTCATTACTTCCTCGTTCCCTGCACCGACAGAGTGGGACCGCAAGCAAAGCCGAGAACGGGACGGCGGCTGAGCAGGTGCCAGCGACAGACAGCGCATCAGCGAACGCAGCCGGAGAGACGAAACCTTTGTCAAATTCAGACTTTGCCAGAATGCTTCTCAGCAAGTGAGAAGATGAGCGAGAGAATTACGACCGCCTTCACACTGAAAAGCCATCTTGTGTCCTTAACAAATTATTGTTGGTGATTTTCCTGTAATTGGTTACCCGGTTTCCCTTTAATCTCAGTCTTGTTGTCATCGTCCGTTCTGCGAGATTTGCCTTAACCGCCAAGCTCCTGCCCTCCATCGGAAAGCCTTTTCAACCAATACTTTTCACCAGTGTGACAGATCGTTTCGGTGTGTTTGAAGGTGGCTGGCCGGCTATTTTATAAAAGAAAAGTGTATCATATTTGTGTGTAAATATACTGTATCTAAAATTGTACGCCTCATGTTGCAAAGTGTCTTCTTTTGTTGTGTAATGTGAAGGGGGATCTGAGAGAAGCATATGGGAGAGTATTTTTTTTTAAATATTCAAAACAGCCAAACTTGTGAATGTTGTTTTAAAAAGGTTATATGCAAAAGTTCAGACGTGGTGTAATATAGATGGTGTGTGTGTGTGTACAGAAGTTGGATGTGCTGCAGTGATGAAAAGACGTAGTCTCCAGATATTTTTAGGAAACCTTTTTGTTGTGTAACTTATTTTTACCTCTGCGGACAAAGTTAACAAGGATAGTGATTACTTTTTCTGACTGTAAAAGTACAACTAATTCATTATTTCTATCATCTGGGAGTTACCATCTGCTACAAATCATTATTATTATGATGCTATGGAGCCTACTGAGGTTCCGGTATTAGTTAACTGGCTTCATCTTGGCCTGAGGACAAGTTATTACAGTAACAAAACTGCCCTCATATCATGTCTGCTAATGCTTGATATCAGTTATAGTATTTAGTACAGAACTGCTCTAAGTTTACTTTCTGTTTTCATACATCACTGTTAATGTGAGCTGTCTGTTCAGGGTGAAAACATCCATTGTCATTTCTATTGTTTTTCAGTCTGATTTATGTGCGGCGGGCTGACTGAGAGAGTCGGAAGGAAATGAACCATATTCCCTTCACCTTGTGAAACTCAAAAATGATGCTGAAGAAATTTAGTGTCTGCTTGCCTCAGTCTAAGCCGCAACAATCGACTCTAATCTATTTTGATAATTGTTCTAGTCTATTTCCAGTGTCTCAGATGTGAGAATTGTTTTCCTCCCTCCTCTTTACATTTTTGTTAAATAGAATATATTTGGGTTTTAGACTTGTGATAGGACAAAATACATTTGATGACTTCACCTTAGGCTCTAGGAAACTGTAAACTGTGATGGGTATTTTTCAGTTTACTCAAGGTTTGTAGACTAAACAATTAAGAAATTAATTGGCAGATTAATCAATAATAATAAATAAGCGTTACTTGCAGCCTGACAAGAGTCCATTAATATGAGGAGATGTGAATTAGTTAAACGTGTTGAAAAGAGTTAAGATATAACCAGAAATGCTAGAAAGTACTCTGTTGTGTGTACACTGTAAAAGTGAATCCTTAGAACGTTATAAACTGAACCTAAGTACAGTTTTATAAATGTGATTTGGACCTGGTTTTCTTTGTGATCGTTTACCTGAGCAAAAGAGTAAAGAGGCTCTTTCTGTCATCTACACATTATTTAGGTCTGCAGCTCCTTCGACACAAGAGAAGAGAATCTATGCAGTTTTTCCATTTCTGTTTTCCCGCGTTAGAAGTCGACCAGTTGTCTTGTTTGGATATTAACAATTATGTTTGTCTACATAATGTTCACTAATTTCAAAAAGGTCACCATAGTTTGTAACAAATATAAATCTAAGTTTTCAAAACAGATGGAATACAAGCTATATGGATTGCTCTCACCACAGTGGCCTAATCTAAAAAAATATATATATCTAAATATGTTGGTCTCTAAAGTCACCTTCTGTTTTATGTCCAATACTAAAAGGTGGTATGTGTGCATTGCTGTTGTTTTGTATAAGTTCTATAGTCAATGTTTTGAATTTGGTATAGAGGTAAATAATAAATGGCTTTTTTTGGTGTTCAACCACAGTATTTATTTACCTGCTTGTTTCATTATCTACCATTTTCTACCCTTGTGTTTTTGGGTCCTGTAAAACAAAACAGAAAAAGTCATGTCATGTATATTTTTTTCTGGTCTAAAACTTGTTTTAATAAAGTCATGTAAATCATCTTTGATCCCAGTATGACACTCAACACTTTGTTCATTCTAAAACTAAGCTAATGAAAGTTAATAGAACACTTTTATTTTAAAACAAAAATAAATAAATCAGATTCACGAAAGTGCTTTACAGTGTAATGAGACATCACCTTTATACCAATGTTAATTAACTAAATGTTCCCACACGCGCTACACATCCGCCGCACTGAAGCATCTCAAGTCAAACGACACGAGAAAGATTTCTTTCCTCCTCACATCATCAGTAGTCAATCTTCCGATTGTATTCTGATGGTAATATAAATTCATTAGCACTCCTATTGGGGATATGGTTACAAACTAAAAGTGAGAAATGGGTTTCTTTTCATTGAAAGCAAACCTAAATAGCAAAATCTGATTTCAATTCAACATCCTGCACCAGTTTCAATGAATTAAGCCATTCTAGGGATCCAAACTGAAGTATGGAGTGATGAAGTGGAATATGTCCAACGGATTAGGCAATTCAACACATTATATGATGGATTGTTATTAGAGAGCTTTTAGATTCTCCTCCCGTCTCCAGCTTAGTTGTGAATCGGGATGGTCTGTTTGCAGTCGAGACAGGCGTGGTCCTGGCTGGCTCCCGGCAGCCCCACGGCGTGCTCTGTTGTAGAAATCAACAATGTGTCCAATGTCATCTCTGTACATTTGGCTATGAAGCGAATGAAGGGCCGTACGTCGCCCTCGTTGGCCGTGTCTAGAGCTCCATAATACTCAGCCCTTTGTTCTTTGCGAATGGTGATCGGCGGGTATCGCGCTTGCATGAGCGCCAGGTTCATGAGCAGCCGCGATGTGCGTCCGTTACCGTCCACAAACGGGTGCACGTACACCAGTTTGTAGTGGGCGAGAGCGGCGTACTCCACAGGGTGCAACTGCAGGGCCTCCTCAGAGTTGAGCCACTGAACCAGCTCCTGCATGTGTCTCTGCAGGTCCTGAGGGTGCGGGGGGATGTGGTGGCCCACAAACACCTGGCTGGTGCGCAGCCTCCCTCCTTCCACGGGGTCCACGTAGCCGAGCACCCGCCGGTGAATCTCCAGGATGTCGCTGACAGTCATGGTTCCCGTCCTGGACAACAGCGTGGTGTTGATGTACTTCATGGCCGCATCCACGCCGATGGCCTCGTTCTGCTCCTGCAGGCTCTTGCCAGCGACGGCGTAACGCGTCTCAATGATGTGACGGATCTCAGACAGGGTGAGCGTGCTGCCTTCGATGGCCACAGTGTGGTAGATGTGGTGGTAGTAGGTTTCCTCCATCACCCGGCGGAGTGCAGAGTTGCCTTTAGGGATGGACATGAGCCGGCGCACTTTACTGTCAATGATGCTGAAGTAACGCTGGTCAATCTCTTCCACCAGGGGAAGAGTTCGGTCCCGGCTGACCAGAGCTCTCTCATTACACGGCGATATGGCCAAGGCCTTGCAGTAGAGGTGGTCTGCCTGGACGACATCTTTCTCCTCCTCAAGAATGGTCCCCAGCTCCGTTAGGGCATCCACAAAGTCTGGATTCATGCTGAGTGCATGTACCAGCAGCTTGTGAGCCTTCTCCCTCTTCCCCAGTTTCCTCATCTCAAGAGCCAGCTGCAGAGCTGCTTTGGCCTCCAGCACCATCTCTGCAATCAGAACACGATGGACAGTGTCAACTCCAACACATGTGAAACAGTATAGAGGTAATAATACAGCAACTGAGCCGGGCACTATTGAAAATAAATATCATGATATCCAGGACCTCATTCCAGTAGTGATCATTATATATATATATATATATATATATATATATATATATATATAAAATCAACTGTATTTCACACTGAATAACAATTATTTTGGTCACTTAAAGTCAAAATACTGGACATTAAGGGAAATCCTCATGCTGTACCAGGCAAGGCAAGGCAGCTTCATTTGTATAGCACATTTCAGCAACAGGGCAATTCAAAGTACTTTACATAAACATTCAAGAACATTGCGACAAAGTGCAAAAGAACATTAAGACATAATTAAAACAGTTACAAAAACATAAAAACATTAAAGATTAGAAAATAAAAACAAGCTAAAAATAAAAGCTAGGATAGAAGCTAAAATAGAATATAACACACAAGAGTAAAATCTCTAGTGCAGTATAAGATCATTATCTGGTTTAATAAAAGGCAGCAGCAAACAGTAAAGTTTGAAGCTTTGATTTAAAAGAACTCAGAGTTGGAGCGGTCCTGCAGGTTTCTGGGAGCTTGTTCCAGATATTTGGTGTTTGCATGTTTAGTTGTGACTCTGGGGACACTAAGCAGACCTGATCCAGGTACTAGACATCTAATCTTTGTCTTTAACATATGGCATACAATTGAACTGTGACTGAGTACACCTGTACTTGTTGATTGTACCTTTGCTGGGCTTGGACCTGAGAGGCAGCACATCAAGAGCAGTGAATGGGACCGTGAGGCTCGTGGACTGAACAGCTGCAGGCTGCTGGGAGCCTCCCCACAGCTGGCAGCGGAGCTGAGCGAAGCCCTTCAGGGCGGCGCAGCACCGGTCCTCCTCCAGCCCGACCAGAGGCAGCAGGACGGCCACCAGAGAGCCGAGCAGCACACACAGCAGCGGGCCCCATCCTCCGAGGAACCGGCCGCTGGAGTAACGACACACCGGCACCGCAGCCATGACGACGCCCGGTTAAAGCCTCCATCCTCTGGTGATCCGGGTCCCCATGTGGATCTCTATCCACCCGCAGCTAGGAGAGCAGCAGGCCGGCTGACAGGAGCGAGAACACGGACAACATGACGGCTAGCAGACTGAATCAACGAGGAGACGAGGAGGGTCACTTGTTGTCGGCGTCGTCATTACAGTTTGTGTACAAAATACACATCATCCACTTCCTTGGTTCTGGACGTGTGAACATCGAGGAGTGTCATTGGTCAGAGTTATATTGAAGGGCGGCGCTGATTGGCTGAGGACGCAGCAATACAACAGATGGTTCGTAGCGGTCTCTGATTGGGTGCATTTTAGCACGCACTTAGTGACGTACAACGTTATGTGATAATGAAGAATGACATCGTGGTGTACAAATATGGAAACACCAAAATACATGTTATCAAGAGCTCGTTATCCTTAGAACATTTTAAAAGGAAATTATCATCGCATTGAATTCATGATGTCTAATTATCTTTTGACATGTTTAGATATATTTCCTATTCTTCTGTACTGTTTTTTTTATTGTATTTCATTGTTTTTATTGGATTGTTTTCCACTGTTTGGTTAAGTTTTTCTGCACATTTTGTGTACTTCTTGTTGTTGTTTAACTTTTGTTGTATTTTTTAAATTATGTTAGTTTAGATCTTTCTTCATTTGTTGTTATTGTTTTTTTCTGGGGGGAGGTTCTTTGTATAAGCCTGTAAGGCTTCTTGACCTCTCCTGACACATTTCTTGTTTTTTTTCATGACTGGATTTTGTGCAGTTTTATATATGTGCAAATAAATAAATACAAAAATAAAATAAAAAAATGTGTACGTACAACGTAATGTGTGTCCTTCTAGAAAAGAGTAAAATTACCAAGTGATAGATATTTTTTTGTCATCAAGTTGAGTTTCCATGTTTGTAATGCAATTGTACAGCCTACAATACTTTTTAATTCATTTTCAATTCACTTAAACTATTTATTTCTGTTTCTATGTAATTTTTTTTTTCAATATTATATTTATTGTTTTTTTGTTCATTTTGAAACAACAGAACAAACATTCACAAACGTCACCAATAATAACATTCTCGGTACAAAGAAACTTAACAAACCTAATATTAATATGAAATAAGCCAGTATAGATACAGGAAAAACATATTATATACAAAAAAATAGATATATAAGTAAAAAGAATATACACAAGTAAAAAAAAATAAAAAATAAAAATTCAAAACAATAAAATAAAATGAAATCTCTCTCTCTCTCTCTCTCTCTCTCTCTCTCTCTCTATATATATATATATATATACATATATACATATGTTTCTATGTAATTATTAATTTAATATTTTTTATTTTCAATTTTCATTTGACATTTTCTTTCAGTATCCCTACACTGTACATTCATTTTTGTGTTTTTGTTTTGTGATCTGTTTCAAATAGCTTGTTCTTTACCAATCCATTGGTTATGTTTGGCTTAGTCGGTTCAAATTGGGTGTGGGCCTGAGTTTGTGTTAGTTGCCTTTCAGAGGGAGGTGAGTAATAGTTAATAAGAACGATTACCGGACAGGTTTTACTCTACCTTACACAGCTGCAACACTTGAGAGCTGGAACCGACTGCTCCAAATTTGTGTCTCTTACTTTATAATGATTAAATATGTCGGGTTCACAGCTCACTATGTTGGGTTGTTCTCACGATAAACAGACATTTCCAGCACAATTAATATGGAATAAGTGGTGCAAATATGTAGCTGGCCTAGTCTGATATTTTGGGGTTAATGGCTAATGTTTTCTTTAACCCAGTGGTGGAAGATGTACTCAGAACTTTGCTTAAGTAAACGTGGTAATACCACAGTGTAAAAATACTCTGTTACAAGTAAAAGTCCTGCATTCAAAATCTTACTTGAGTAAAAGTACAAAAGTATTAGAATGAAAATATACTGGTTTTGCTATTTCAAAATCTACCAATCTGAAACTTCTTACAATCCAACTGGTCATCACAGGAAGCCTCTCAATCCCACCTCCCATGACATACAAACAGGGATTCATTGGCTATAGAAAATAAATAGATCTGATTTTATTTGGCCAATCACAATTTTCTTGTCTTTCATTATTAAAGGAAAGGATGAAATCCATATAAGAATAGCGTTATTGTGCCTTTCTGGGAGTGGGAAGTTAAAAAAAACAAAGAGTGTTTGATCTACTTTTACACAATTTGCATTAATGAACTGAATGCAAAGCTGTTTTTGCCATGGAATGTTTAATTACTCTATATTCTTATATGATGCTGCTCCAGATTTGCTACCAGCTGTCCTACCTCTTTCATATTATAATACAACTGTCCTAACAAACAGAAGAGGGCAGCATTGCTCTGCCACTCCAAACACCACAGCCGTAGTACAGCATATACTGTATATCCTCTGAAGACTGCAGCACTCTTGGCCTCAAAATCACTTTCATCAAGATTTCTTCTTATGCAATCCAGTTTGTGAATGCAATAAAAAGGAATCTATGTGTTTATGAAGATGAATGTCTTCCTCCTCAGCCCCATGTGCTACATCTTTCTATTCAAATGTTGTAATCTTTCAGTTCTATTTATATTTGTCCTTCATGTCATTGGTAATCAGGTTTGTTAGGTTTCATGTGTTTTTATTAAAACTTTTATATGCATCATCTATTTATAGTGGAATTGCCTTTATGGCCATTTCCACCAGCTGGGAACAGCCTATGGTGATGAGGATTGATTCCTGGCTCGGTGCCAGAGCCAACACTGTTAGACGTATCTTCAGCAGATGGCAGGCTATGGCTCCAACTAGCTGATATTCACACAAACAGCCTGGAACGCTGCAGCAACACGCTGCATGTCGCCACACACAAAGTTATGAATGAACAGCCATGTAGATGATTTTGTGTGGAGTTAGAGATTTAGTAGGTCTGTCTGAAATTCGTGGTTTTGAATTTGTCAAGTCATGTTGCACACTGTAGCTGCTCCCAGTGAGCCGTGGAGCTGTGGAGCCGCACACTAACCTCATTTAGCACCACAGAGTCCCTCTGTGCTGCTCTGACCCATAGCTATTTCACCTTGGAGGATAATGGAGCAGCCACGCTCCAGCTGCATTATTCCTTTACTGTTATTCATGTGCTCTATCACACACCTCTCAAAGCAAAGAGGAGGCTGTCGCAGGTTATAGTGGTCAAGAGTATGTTTGCAAAAAAGCAAGAAAGAAAGAAAGAAACCTCGTGGGACTATTTAATCAACTTGCTGCCAATGATTAACTGAAGAGGATTGCTGCCTGTGGGATATGGGCTCTGAAATTTTGTGTATCTGTGGCTCAAATCAGACTCATTGCTGTATAATTTTGCCACTGCACCAAGACACTTTTATTATTACTCTTTGGCTTGGAAGGAGCTTTCAATCCATAATGCATGAAACCAGGCAGCTGGTAGCAATGAGGAAAAAAAAAAAGAAAGAAAACAAAGTCTTCACAGGTTTGAATTTCCACCTTTTTTTTCCTATTACAAAAAGAATGAATAGAAAACCAAAAAGTCTTCTAGATCGTCCACTTCCTGAAGTCTCCCTTATAAATAAGATTAAACGCTATGTTTATGGTTTAATAACACAAATAAAACTATACATAGGGCATCAACATATGAGTATGTAGACATGTATTACTAGTTATTTTAATGATCTAGAGAGACACCGCAGAGAGGAGGACACATACAGTGAACAAGTGCACAAAATTATATAACCTATTAGTAAATGAGAACACACCTCATGTCAAAAGACTAATTCAGATGGACTTTAAACTCTGCCTCCAGAACCTCACAGAAAGGTTTAGATCATGTATCTTGGATCAGGTATCTTGGGAGCCTACTAAGGCTTCTGGCTTTATTTGGTGTTCGGTGTGGATGTGAGTTTCAGCTTCTTATATTATAGTATCATGCGGAAAATGTGTTTACTAAATTGCCTCATATTCCCTGAAGGTAAAATGCAGAAACAATCATCGTATCTGCCAAAAAACATTATACCAAATTTAAGTGTTGGCAACAGCCGCCGTGTGTGGAAGTATTTCACCAAAACAGAATCTGCTCAGATGCAAGAAAACAGATGAAAGTTGACTCTAGCACCTGTATTACTCTCCACAGCTCAGGGCTGCAGGTTTTATGCCTCTTCACATTGTGTGTCGACCTTGAATACAAGCAATACCAATTCTCTGAAGGTCATGAGGTGTTTGTTCAGTCACGGAAGTGCTCTGTGAGGGGGTCAGTAACAGCCGTCCTGCAAGGTGTCAGATTACTTGCCGTGAAGCGCCTGTGAAAATAGCTGTGTGATGTTTTCTGTGGCTCTGGAGAAGCT
Organism: Sebastiscus tertius; assembly: GCA_916701665.1. Lineage (NCBI taxonomy): Eukaryota > Metazoa > Chordata > Actinopteri > Perciformes > Sebastidae > Sebastiscus > Sebastiscus tertius. The sequence goes on along the minus strand of CAKAOH010025276.1, from coordinate 17,017 downwards.
TTGTCAAATCTGAGAAGATTACCCTGATGATGTCATGGTGATGTCATCAGGGTTAACTCAGCTTGGGTTTGAAGACTTAAAATTTATAACGAAAATCTAAGTTACAAGCTGGCAGTGTAGAGTCTGAAAGACATTGATGTTTACCAGGCAGGGAGGGACTAATGGGAAGGTGCCCTCTGTTGCATTATGGGAAATGTAGGAGTGTTGTTGGAGTTTAGCCCATAACTACTACTTACTAAAAGTCAGAATATCTTCTGCTTCGATTTTGACCATTTATTTTTAGCTCTTAAAGCTGCAGTGGGTAGAAATGGAACAAATATGATTAAAAAAAGTTATTTTTCTACAATGGTCATTATGTCCTGACAGCAGGAGACAGGTCATCTGAAAAAATCATGTTCCTCTGTGTCCTCCGGTGCTCCTAATGGCATCTGCAAGATTTCACAGACCGGAGGAAAACAACCAATGCAAGGAGGAAATTAATAAAGATCGTTTTTCCTTAAATTGAGGGTTAACAGAATAAATGGACACTGAACTAGTGTGATACATCAGCTCTGTTATCTGTCTGCAGTCCAATTGCTTACACCACAGACGGGCATAAAGGCAATGATATCTTTGCCACTTTTCAGTATGAGGCTGCACAACAATTGAGTTTCGACTCGGCAAGGACAAATATGGCAGAATGGGCGACTGATGAAGGAGAAATGAACTGGCATGAAATGAACGGCCCTCGGGTCATTTTGTGGACTAATTCTATGCCCATCTGGCATATGCTCATATGAGCTAAAACCCCCTCGGCTGTGGAAACAGATAAAACTGAGTCTGCAGTGAAAATCATTGATGAGCGCTAATTCTGTTTTTTGCTGTGTTTATGCAATTAAATGCCTCATGTCACTTTGGGATTATTATCAGAATGGAACAGTGTCATGAAAAGTTAGGCGCCTGTTATCTGTAATGCATTCCTGTGGTATGCTTTTATCTCCCATATCAGTGTTGTTAAGTGACCGTGATGCATGGAACATGAATTACAGGTTTTCTTATTAAACTGTGAAGGGAAAAACTGTATATTTTGCAGAATATGTAAAGGAATAGGTGGCTAAATGCATCAGCATGATCCTCACACCCGCTGACACGTTAACTTGAAGCACACTCCAGAGATGACCTGTCGCAGACTATTAAAATAACACCCTGTCTTTTCACTACTTGCTGGAACTGTGCTTCAAGAGGAAGAAAATCCATCTGCCCACCTGGAAAAAAAGCGACCTGTCAGGGCAGGAAATAAATCCCTCTGGCACAGGCTCCTCGCCTCCTCCCCTACCGGCTCCTGCTCCTCTCTCCAGCCTCTGTGGAGCCATCAGCCTGCTCGCCTTTCTGTCTGAGAAGAGGCTTTGTTCTGGGTGACAGAGCTGGGTGTCAGAGATAGAGGATCTTGTTAGACAGTCAGAGGGAGAGGGATGGTGGCTCTCTCTCCACCCTCTGAGTATGGATGGCTCAGAAAGCAGGGATGAGGGGGCCTTAAAATGGATGGCAGAGTGAAGGAGAGCTGCACTGGGAGCAACAACTGTCCTCGACTGTCAGCATCCAAAACACCTATCTAAAAGGAGGGCTTGCTCCAAAATGCGAGATCCACACACTCATTGGCAGACTGACAAGAGCTGTTACAAGGCGATTTGGGAGGTCAGGACGTCTTTTTTTCTCTGACAGAGGACAGCCTGTCCAGGAGCTCCTCCAGGAAATCAGAAAGAATAAAACACCTGCAACAAAATAACCAGTGTACAGACTCTAAACCTCACTGTTTCACAACAACAGTAATCTGATATTTCCTCCATCTCCCTCTTTCCTCCAGTGCATGCTGAGACTCCCCTCTGCTGTCGTCAGAGTAGGTCAGAGGAAAACAAAGAGATGTGGCTGCCTCCCCAGGTGTCAAACGGGTAATTACTGGAGCTCTGTCCTTACAAACTGCCAAAGTCTACGACACTGTAACAGTGGGACGCCAAAGTTTCCTCTGTCGTATCTTGAGAAGGGCATGAAACAAATTATGGCCCTTTTAAAAACTTTGCAGTTAATTGGTTTCATTGTTTAAATCCCCATTTGTTGTTACCATGGCTACAGCTACTGTTCTGGGGGTCAATATTAAAATAATCAGTATATTTAACAAATCTTTGTATAGCTGCAACAATTAATTGATTAATCGATTAATTATTAACTATTAAATTAATCGCCAACTATTTTGATAATTGATTAATCGGTTTGAGTAATTCTTTAAGAAAAAAAAATCCAAATTCTCTGATTCCAGCTTCTTAAATGTGAATATTTTCTGGTTTCTTTACAGTAAACTGAATATCTTTGATTTGTGGACAAAACAAGACATTTGAGGACGTCATCTTGGGTTTTGGGAAACACTGATTGATATTTCCACCATTTTCTGACATTTTATAGACCCAACAACTAATTGATTAATTGAGAAAATAATCGATAGATTAGTCGACAATGAAAATAATCGTTAGCTGCAGCCCTAAATGTTTGCCTTTGCTACACATAGTAAATTAAACTGTTACTTAATAATATCCCCTCTACACCCCACCCAATGAAATTACAAACAATTGAGTAAAATATAGATATGATAACAAATATAATTATTTTGCAATCAACAATGCAACAAAGTTAAATAATACTAATATAGCTTATTTATATTGTAAAAACAACTTTTGTTGTTAGATTCTTACTTTTCTTTGCATTGGTCATTGGTTGAGGTAGTTCAACATCCATTGCTGCCAAATGTGACACTTTAGCAGACTGAATCATCCATATTATGTAGAATGATGTATTTTAGCATTTTAACTTAGAATTAAATCTTACATATTTATATTCTGGAAATAAAAACACTTTATGTATATTCAGATTCTTGTTTTCTACATGCTACAGCCTCTTCCATAAAAAGACTTGACTAGAATATTAAGTCGACTTCACTTTGCAAGTCAAATCACTGGAATGCAAACTGATAAAAATAATAATGTCTTGTTCACGCATAATGTTTTTATATAATGTGGCTATTTTTGCATGAGGCCAGTGTGAAAACTGTGTTTTCTGGGTTGCATCTGTCTGTCCTTGACCTTTGGTTGGTAATACATCAATGTCTACTATGACTACTCCAGGGGGGTTTGAGAGTCTTTTACTGGCAACAACATACAGTATATCCAACACAGCCTTCACAATAAGGTTGTCTATTTAAGCTGTTAGTTCTCCGCCCCCACTCTTCTGCTCACTTCCTTTGTGAACTCTGCTGCAAAACACTTGCTGCTACCGCTCGTGTGTTTCATCTGGGATTTCCTAAAGAAGCTGTCCTACAGTCTGTCATGTCCGCGAGCTTCATGAAGACTTTGTGCAGGAATATACCCGAGCTGGCTGACTGAATTTACATCTTACATAGAGTCCATAAAATGCAGCGATACATAAACCAGGAGGGTCATGGATAATTAATTTTACTGAACGATTGTGCAGAAGGTAGTGTGGATGGTTTTTTCTCATGACTTCTTGCCTAAAGCCTGGAGATGATTTATTCAGTCCATGCTTCTAGCTGCCTGTCCTCTTTCTCATTGTCACAAGGCCCCAAGGGGAGCCATTTCACATAGAAACACCCTTTATGAATGACTGAACAAAAACGATTCGTGTTTGTTTTGGGGCAATAGAATGACAGGCAGTTTTTTCTATCTGATCTTTGGTCATGGTGATAGACATGATGTGTTCAACATTTGTCATTGTTGCTTGTTTATCAGTTGTAGCATACACCTTCAGATTAGAGACCCTGTCTCAATCAGGTCCTGGTCACCTGCTCGAAAGCCACAGCAGGGCCAACAGATGAGAACATGATCTTGTTGTAAAGACAGGAGACAGAAATAATTAGGTCTCCACTGAGGGGCAGTCATTACCAGGGACCTCCCTCAGGCGCTTCTTGCTGTTTCTCCTATTATCTCACTTCCACACTGGCCTGTGCCATTCAGAGAAGGGGGTGTGCAAGCCGCCGGCTTTGTCAAATGTACCAATTCCAGCACTAACGGGCATATCTTACAGCACCCAGCGATGACTCAGCAACTGTGGGCGGCTCATTATTTTCTTCACCCACCAAGAGATGACTGGCTTGTGACTTTGTTTAGTTTCCTTGGTAACATACAGGGGGGAGTACAAAATAAAATTATAGCTCCTTATAACACGATTAAATATAACACAATACTACCGGATGACAATGTTTGCTTATGTGTGCTCGCCTTTAGCTGTTTTGTAACTTGTTTACGAGACTTTGCAAATGCAGGCGGATGATTTTGTGGCAGGGGAAACTAATCACACTGCTCTCACAGCCCCAGTTTGGATTGCTGTTTAATGTGCCTGTCTGCAGCCAACTGTCAGACACACAATACTATAATAGTCAGTCATAATGTCTGCGTCAAATGTCTGCTGCCACAAATCAATCAGCAATTTTGCCATTGTGCTTTATGGAGTTTGTAGTCCGTCTTAGAGTATGATATCAATCAACTGGTCAGTGACACCTAAGTGAACTGTATAATGCTGATTTAATTATGGCAGATGCTATTAGCCCCCAGGTGTCAGTAGCCAACAATACTATTTGCACCAGACCCAGGCACACATTAGACTGTATGTGTATAGTTACTGTGTGTCTATTTTTCCTAAACCTAAGTAGTTTTGTTGCCTAAACCTAACCAAACTGAAAATAGTAATAATAAAAAACAGAAACTAATAAGTCAACCAAGTGTAAGAAATAAGGTTCTCATGGGACTGAAATCCTAGGCTCCTGGGTCAAATTCCTGAGTTTGACCCATTCATCCAACACAACCTACTCTCTGCATGGCTTTCTGGCAGAAAACTGTTCGACTAGCTAACTATTGTTAAATTAATAGCATATTCAACATGGCCAGGTGTAAACTGAATAGTTGTCGTGTGACTATTGTCACCTGGGTGCAAATAGACAGATCAGAAAAATATTTGGACACATGTAGTTTTTAGCCAGGCTGGCCGCATGGCTCTAGGGATGGCATCGTTGGTCAGTCCACCACTTTGGTCCAGACTGAAACATTTCAACTTGATGGACTGCCATGACATTTTGTGCAGACATTTACATTTAAGATTCAAGATTCAAGAGTTTTATTTGTCATTTGCACCTATAAGTACATTGGAATTCTGAGCAGTTTACACCGAGTCAGCTTTAAGAAAAGAAAAAAGGTAGAAAAGGCACAAGGTAATTACAGTA